>CALNXK010000007.1:4350000-4467500 GCA_942486035.1 Porites lobata | reverse complement strand
TCGGGCCAACCATTACATACGCCGAGGCCGAATAGCGAAAGGGCCCAAAAATTCTTGTAGATCAATATTGTCACTAAAGTCTGTAAATTTTGTGCAAAACGAAATAGCCACTGCGAATGAGGTCTGAAAAAATCTTGCATGAAAAAATAACCCATCCCCGACTCAAAAATCAAATAGTGGGCCCCTTACTGGTGGCCCTTCATGCCGAGTGCTATAATATATTAAATGCCTGCAGACTCTGCTACTTGTACCTAGTATGCAACATTCCTTTCACCAATTCAACCGTTTATTTTATAAAAAAAAAACTAAAGAAAATAAACTATAAAGGTTTTGTTACTTTTATTTCACCGAGGTAAGTCTTTGGTGTTCCACTTATTTTCACTAATTCTACACTGTAATTTGAGACTGTTTATCATACAAGCTAGCGTTTATCAGTGATACAGTAATGATATAGTAGTGATACAGTCCTTTACTTTCCCGGCCCAATACTAGTACTGGTAGGTGAACCGATCTCGGTTTTCCATCAGAGTTCGAGATAACCCTAATACTCTATGCAATTAGAGCAGGTTTATTAAATTGCGAGAAAGCACTTATTTTGCAACATTTTAAACGCGCGAATTCATTGTACTTTTGTATTCTACTTTTGGCGTCCATTCTAATTATTTATAAGTACTTTTAAGAGTCAAGTTACTGGTCAAAAAATACGAACCTCGATTTATAGTCGCCTTGTGACTTGCCTTGAGGCGATGAGGCAATCGGCGCTTGTACAGTAAATTCCGCTTTCAATGAATCGGTTTGTCTATTGTCCTGGCGGTATTGTTATGTTTGATCGGCCGAAAAACTCTATGCTTGGACCCTTGCCAGGAGTAAATCAGTCAAGGAAGTACTTACGTACCTTTCTCTGTCACAGGATTTCTTTTTGTCCTTTTTCTTCTTCCCCATTTCTCGCAAAAAAAGATATGTATAAATCGCTTTCTCTGCCTTCTGGCGTTGACAGCGCGTTGAGGAGTTGCGTTACAAAGCGAGAAAAGTGACTTGAGATTCACATTACGGTGCCCTCAACAATTAATAAATTAAGAATATGATACCATGTTTTCGTCAAACAACCAGGACTTCGTATGACAGGAACTGCTGCCAGCCGGAAGCAAGAATAGGTAATGTACCTCGGCCAGGAAATTCTATGGACACAAACCTTATTAAGCGGAAAAATAGTGTGATAAGAGATTTTTAGACCGTGTAATAAATCTGATCCCCGATTCGGGCTCAAAAGCCTTGTGATCCCTGATCCCATTCTTCTGAGCCCTGAGCCCTTTGCTCTGAGCCCTGATCCCAGTCATATTTTGGGCTTTGAGCCCTGAGCCCATATACCATGTTACGACCCTGATAGAGCCTAAAAAGTTAAAAAAAAACAGACCTGTAATACACGACAATCGCTCCTACAATCGCCAAAACGACAGAATAAAATTTTACGTATCACTAACTGCAAAACATCGCAGGCAAAATGATATAAAAGCACGAAAATCATAAAAGCAAAACTCACGTTTTACAGGCGACGTCAAAATAAGCAAAACAAAGTCGGCGCAGAGTCGCGACGGCCGACTCTGTCGGCGGGAAACGTGGATCGGAAGTAAATTTGACTTCCGGTTGCCGTCGCCCCGTAGAAAACGTCTGGTGCTTAAGTTCCCTAATAAATCCCGAAAGCGATGCCAGAATTGTTTCTTTTGCTGTTTGCTTGAAAATGCTCCAATATCTGACAGAAAGACCAAAAGTTGTAAATGATGTTGGTGTAAATAATGTAACCTGCGAGTAAGCTCTCCGAGGGCGCTATAATGAGTTTAGCTTGCTCTCACAGACTACCCTGCCCTCATTCAACCAACCCGTTCAACCCTGCCCCCGTATCAAGAACGAGCGGGACCTGGAAATAAATCAGGCTTAGGGCTTGGTAGCCTCTCGAATGACATAGTGAGTGGTTACTTAGCAAGCCGTTTCTTTGCACCACGCGGTCAGACAACAACAAACGCGAGTTCGTTTCGATCAAAATTTGTGCGAATTCCCAGCTGGTCAGTGACTATATATTTATGTCTTTTCGTGGCCGTGGTGGGGGCCGAGGTGGAGGCCGTGGTGGCGGCCGTGGGGGAGGCCGAGGAGGCGGGAGAGGTGGAGGAAGAGGAGGTTTTCAGCAGCGAGATTTTGGGCCTCCTGAATCTGTTATAGGTAAGCTAGCAAATAACTATGAGTCAAGGTTCTCAAACTTGAGCTTATATGCATGACTTTAGGCTTAATACTCGTGAATACGTCTTTCGTCTCAATCGGGCCTCATGAGGGGTCTTATTGAAGACTTAATGAAGATCAAATCAGGACAGATAGAGCTGTGTAGTTTTTATTCTAAAGATGTTGCCCCATGATATGATTTACTTTTCTATACCATGAGTACATATACTAATAGTTTAAGACCTTAAAATATGGGCCTGTAATCCGTAGTTTCTCCTAAAGAGGAATGTTAACAGTACGTATACTGTTAACTTGGTGGCTCGTGAGTTTTTAAATAACAATGATGATATAAGACATATAAGTATAAGACAGACAGTTAAAAGTATAAAATTTAAAGAACAAGTTAAGGTAAAATTTTAGTGGCTTGGTGGCATGATGGCTCGTCAGTCGAGGTTAGCCTTTTAGAGAACAAGAAAGATATATATTTTAATGGCTCGACAGCTCATCAGTCAGGACTGCCGAGCTGCCAAGTCACCCCAACAAATATACCTAGAAAATTTACCCTGTATTCTGTAGTTTAGCTCCTTCTTTTCTAAATTGAGGGATTGATTGTTGAAGGCTCTGGGTGTTCAGAATGCTTGTTCAGTGTGCGGTGTAAATAAGCCTGTCAGTTGAAATTTGGGAGCAACTACACATGTAAGGACAATTGTGCTTGAAAACATTTTAGCATGGCATGGTTAATTCTGTCGATAAATTAATGGACTGTTGCAGGGTTGTCACAGTTCACAGGGAACTGCACAGCTAGGAATTTTTTTTGGTTGTATGTTCCATTTTCTTCATGTGGAATTGTCCAGGGAACATCAGCATAGTAGCTTGGGTAGGCCCCTGGTCCCCAGCTATTAGTGACAGCTAAGCTGCAGACTGGGACTCAGGGCCTTAAAATAACTAAGGGTGCTTTTGGTAATTGAGCGTATTCTAGAATAGGACTATGCAAAAGTTTTGTTACAAATCTCTTGTACTGTGATTTTTGGATCACTTATATTAATGCTACATACATTGCAATATTTATTTTAAGCAGATTTACAGACATTGCAACGCAATGAATATCAAAACAAATGGTTTGTAGACATTTTTCCATTTATTCTTATTTCAGAATACTGTCAATCGAACACGCACTAAGAAATGAAGTTACTGCCATTTGCCCTGCAAACAGCAAGGCTCTTGTCTAGCTCAAATGACCCTGTAGTATTGGTTGTGGGGTCGTGGAAAGAGATGCAAATACTGTTTCCTGAATAAAATTAGTACTTCCATGCTTAATACTACACTTTACTAAAGACGTTTTTCCTTTGACTATCCTTCGTGCACAGAATTAGGCCAAGTTCTTCACACCTGCGAGGGTGACCTAGTCTGCAAATGCACCAATGAGAAGATTCCTTACTTCAATGCTCCAGTTTATTTAGAGAACAAGTCACAGATTGGCAAAGTAGATGACATCTTTGGTCCAATGACAGATTTTGTATCCTTGTATTTTAATAGAGATAGATGTAATTTATCACTTGATCATAGTCAGTGTGGCAACCTCTCCTTACTTAGTTGTTGGTGTATTTGCTGCAGGTAAATCCGGTTCTCAGGTTTAACCAGAGTTTCCTTTGTCTCTTAACAGCACATTATGGGGTAACAATCAAAGCCTTGATTTTCCTTCAAATATTTCACACACCAGATGTTGTCTCCTAAGGACTTTTAGGGGTAGGAAACAAAGTAAATTCTGAATTAAACTAGTTTGAATACTGGTTTAAACTTGAGAATGGATTTCCTATGAGATTAGGACCTAAGGGCTATTGAAGGTTACCAGATACCTTCAGGGTTGTCTCAAGTACAAGTGGTGTCAAGTGGAGATACCTTAAACCTGCAGTGCCCGACACTAACTATTTTGGACACTAGGCAATGGGCTAGTATGTGAAAGAAATCACTAGCCCACAAAGACAGGCCACTGGCCCAAAAAAAAAATGTTGTCCAAAAAAAAAATGTGGGATACAGAAATTTCATGACCCCTTATCACTTCCAAACAGAAATTGTCTGTTCCTATGGCAAATGCAGATTTGCTAATCTCTGAACACTGCTGTTTGAGGATACACAAGTTCATTCACAGTTCATTTTTCCTTCAATGAATTGCAGCCATGGGTATGTTTTGTTCCAACTTGGTTGAAAACTTCTTGCGGGCTTTAATATCGCACTTCTTTTACTCTTCATGCTGTGTTTGGTCCCCTGGTAAACAATAATAATCTGCCTAGGAATCATTGGCCATTGAAGGACTCTTTCTCAAAGAAAAGTTGTCAAAAAAAGCTTGAAATCTTCCTTATTCCTGCATTGAATTTGTGCAAAAAGATTCCAAGATGGTGGACCAATGGTTGCTCTAACCCAGGTTCCTACTTTATTGGGTGACATGAAAGCCAGGACGTATAATGGCATCTGTTTTGTGAGTCATGGATAGCAAGTCCTTTGGTTTACATTTAATACTCAAGCTTTAGAAACTTCTGATGGAAGCCTTTTAGAAAAAGAACTTCCCAAGTTATGAGTAACCCTAAGGAAAAGTTGCAAAGAAAACATATTTTTTCCAGCTAACTAACTGGTCTAGGGGCTAGGAGGAGCACATTTTTACTAGCCCAGTATGAAGTTATTCACACTAGTCATGGGCTAGTGGACTACTGTTAGTGTCAAGCACTGAACTGTATATTAAATTTAAAGAGACAATTTTTTAAAATCTTGCACGGTTGATTTTTCATAAGTTTTTTAATGGGAGCATCTGAATCAGCTGGTGTTTGGTAGCTACCTCTGCACAACAACCATTTGAAAGCAAACAACTCACTTTACCTTACTCCCTTTTTAATGAGATACAATGTATATTTTACATGTGAAATAACATAGATACTTCCTGAACTAGGTTCCTATAAATACAGTACTTTTCAGTGAAGGTTAACACAGACATGAAAGCAGGATCGTTTAAAAAAGATCAGAAGGTATGGTAAATAGGTATACCTTAGTATAGAAAATTAAAGCTCCATGAAATTAAGGTACGGGAAATTAATGCAACTTGAATTAACGTGAATTTACAATGTATTGAAACACAACTTTCAAATAAAGGAAATTAACGCGAAAGAGAGGGTAATATTTCAAAATGAAGGAAATCAACACGAGAGTGCGATAATATATAATAATATCCTGCTGTTTGAAAGTAAGAAATATACAAGGCATCAGCTAGTTCCAAAGGACTTAATAACATAATGTGATGCTACCTTACTAACACAAGCACCCAGATGGGTCCAACAGTGGTCATATCAACAGTGCTCCACTGTGAATGTAGTCTCATGGAATATTTTTAAATTACTTTTTAAGCTATGGCCAACAATGTTGAGAGTTGTTTCTTAAAGTTTGACTGGTTTCAAACTTTGCTCTACAACTCCCAACAACACGCAACAACATGCAACAGGGTGTGCAAACGGACATAACATGTTATGTTCCCTCAATGTTGGGAGTTGTTGGCCAACAATGTTGCATCTGTTCACACAGGGCTTCATGGCTGAGCTTAAATATGAGACAGGAGAAAAAAATGTACTGTACATCCACGGATGTGATGACTTGATCAGTACAGAGATGTGTGGACACAAAATCATACATGTACATGAGATAGTTTATAATTGTGGCTTAATTTTGGTAGCCAGCCACGAATTTTCTCTTTAGTTAATTTTGTGATTCCTTCTCCACCAGTTTTTTATTGATCCAATGAAGCTCCTACCTTTGGCCAGATTTCTTCCAAAGCCTCCTGGACAAAAAGGTAAATATCGTGGTTAAATTTTATCCAACACTAGTACTTAACAGAAACAGTCAATTCAATGAACCTGTTTCCTGCAGTAACCACGCCAGGATTAGCTCAGTTTGGTAGAGCACTTGACTGCAGAGCAGGAGGTCGCGGGTTCAATTCCCAGGACCGGACCAGGGTCAGGGCCACACTCAGGGTCTTAAAATGACTGAAAAATGGAGGTACTGCCTATGCCCTGCAAATGGCCAGACCTTCGCATGGCTCGGATGACCACGTTAAATGGCGTTCCCATCTCCAATGAGTGCTTTCGTGCTAAATACATTGACACTCAAAAAAAGTGCTTTTATTTTTTTACAGTTGCCAACAGGGCCCTGTTGTTCAAAAGTTAGATAGCACTATCCACTGGATAAGTGTCCATGCGATGGATAGCACAATTGGTTTCCCAAATACTTTTCCACTGTACAGTGATATAGCCAGTGGATAACCCGATCCAACATTTGAACTATCAGGACCAGGTGTACAGAGTTGTTTGCGAGGAGATTTTTTTTGTGCCAAGTTTACCATAAACAAATTTCCAAGGGTTCTATTTAAAAAGTACATGTTTGTTCTCTTAGAGATTTCTTGAAAGACTTTTTAACATAAGTCCATTTATTTACTTTGTAGGACCCCCAGGGGGTGTTGGCAGCAGAGGAAGAGGTATTCTATATTCTTGTGTGTTTTGTGCCAGCATCTCTACATAGCAAACTTGAATGAGAAGCGTACCTTTATCCATCCTAATCCTGGTGATCTTACATTGGCAACCTTCTTCTTTTTTAACCTTTCCCTTCCAGAAGTGACCAAACTCAAAATCCAACAAAATTTCCAGATTTCATCGTGTTAAAATGCTGAAAACCATATAGCACCTTTTGAAAGTGCTGCCGGAGAGGGTTTATTTGAATGGTTATGTCACAGGATTTTGTCCATGGTCTCAAACGTTAGAACCACCTTTCAAGAATCCATCATTCAATAAGGGAGTGGAAGAGTTCATCTCTCCACACGACAAAATCACCATCAAACTATCCTTGAAACTGTCCTTTGAATGTTAACAGAATTCTATGATATCACTATTCCATTTAGACCTCTTCTTGTGAACTTCTTGATTGCAGTATACATGTGTAACTTTCATTAACCTGTTAATGTCAGAGGTCCTTGTCTGTTGTTGGTTGAATTCTAGTGGCAGATCCAGACCTTCAGATAAGGGGGGAGGGGGCAGTCATCCAGACCCTGCGATAACGTGGCGGGGGGGGGGGGCAGTCTCAAAAAAAAAATTTTTTAAATGAGGGGAGCCCAGGTCCCCTGGGCCCTTCCCTGAATCTGCCACTAGAATTGACATTAGCAGATATTTTGTATACGGGATAAATTTATTGTGTTTCTTGTTATGATTTCAGGTGGAGGCAGGGGTGGTCGCGGTGGTGGACGTGGCGGTTTTCGTGGGGGAGGAAGAGGTGGAGGTGGTGGTTTTCGTGGGGGAGGTAGAGGTGGAGGCGGTGGTTTTCGTGGGGGAGGTAGAGGTGGAGGCGGTGGTTCTCGAGGAGGTTTCAGAGGTGGTGGTGGAGGCTTTAGAGGTATTATAAAATTTGTTATTAAATAATTATCATTTACTTCAGTTTCTATTCTTGTAATTTGGAACAGAGGCTAAAGCTACGGTAATCAAAATGCTTTGTACTCTTGGTTAAATTTTGCCTCTTTCACCTTACTAACAAAAGCAACTAGATATTATTTTCTTATTTTCAAAGTGTTCTAGTATTTCTGTCAAAAAATGTGTTTTTGACAGAATTATTGTAATAAGAAAAAGGAGAATTCAAAAAAAAAACGAGAGAAATATTTTGTAGAGTGGTTAGTGTGTTGGATTATAATGACCCCAATACCTCAGTGGCTGGATATGTTTCTTGTTAGTTCCAAGTTCAATCCAATCAGCCATGCTTGTAAACAGCTAAATCAGGGTTAGCCTGGGTGGCATGGCGGTTTTGTTGAATGCAATACTGAGTAGCGAAGACACAAAAGCGCACGAACGACCACAAGAGAAATAAAAACTTTCTCAATTCTCCCTCCCCCAATCTCCTCGAGGTTTCTCTGCCCTCACGTGCCTTTATTGCTTTGCACGCCCAACCTAAAAACTGTCGTGCTATGCAGGCTAAATCGGGGTTTGTTTTATGCCAGTTAGATTTTTTGATTAAATGTTTTGCATTACGATATTTGTTTATTTCAGTGTGGTGGCTGTGAACTTTATAAGTAAAAATTGCTTTTTTCAGTAGCTTTCAGTGTCAGTGAGGGGTTTTTTTGTTTTCTTTAAAGTTGCATTTAAAAAACATGTTGAATTCTATCCTTTTTTAGGTCGTGGTAGGTGATCGTCAAACTCAACTTGAGTTGTCCATGGTGTTCTTAAATTCATCAGCTGTACAGTATAATACCAAAACCTCAAAAACGTCAGTGCCTTCACCTTTATCTGTGGTAACACAAGTGGTCGTCAGAGTTACTAATTCTTGTACATGTATTGCTACCCAAGCTTACCATCAATGTTGTTCACCTCTTGTATTTTTATTTTTCAGTGTATTTGTAATATGAAAAACAATATATTTGTGGAAATAAATTTTAGTCAGCATAAAAACTTGTCTTTTTTGTCCTAAAACTCACATACAGTCGACTGGCTCTGAACGGCGGACCTAACCTACTAGACGGACACATGCCTAAAACAGTCATCTAGCAATGAGCCATGCCAGTCTTCAGCTACTTTCTTAGGCCCTCTATGGCAGATACATTTTAAGATGAACACTATAAGTACTGGTTCCAGCAACAATGGTCTTAAAGAGAGTTGTCTGTCCTTAAATGCAAAAAGCTTTTAGAAATGATGAGATAGAGATGAGAATAAGGAAAAACTCCACATGCTAAAATGTAAGTTTATTTGCACAAATCATCCTTTTTCTTGAATTATGCGTGTAAATAAAATCGACTGGTCCTTTCCGGCCGGATCTCTAATGTAGACTGGTGCTAATGCCAGCGGTCACTTGTAGTGGGAATTAAAACAAAACTGAGTGCAAGGCTGGCAATACCGCAAAGGGCTGATTTATTTGAGGCCAATATTTTGGCTGACAAAATTAGCCTTCCTTAAAGGAGCTGTGTCACGAAATTCAGCCAAATTAGGTAATTACAAAATGCCCGTTAAATTAAGAGAAACATAAAAATAACCGCTTAAAACATTAAAGGAAGGTTAAAGTAACACAACAGATACAACAGATGCCACGGATGGGCAAAGCTGCAGAAGATTGAAACAGATTGAAATTAGGGTTTTTGAAAACTGTTCAGCCTAACAGTTTTTCAAAGTGTATCTCTGCTGTTTGCAACTTCAACTTAGGAGACGTATTTGTTTGTCTCGAATCTCTGATTTTGTGATTTCCATGTAATTTATTTGCTTACTTTACGTTTTATAGCGATTGAGGGCCAGTAATTGGCAAAATTAAAAAAAAATAAGTGGACTGCCGTGAAACAGCCCCTTTAAGGCCAGAGCTATATTGAAAAAGAGCTAAAATTTGAATTTAAATTTACATGAGATGCTAATGATAAACTAAAAATGAGAACATTTGGCAATATTATTGTTGGCATGACAACATGGTATTCATTCATTACTAGAGAGGTCTGCTCAGGTGTGTGTGTGTGAGAGAGGGTGGGATAGTGGAGGTGCAAAAAACGGTTTTACAAAACATGGACCGACTCCTTGCATCTGAGGTCATCTTTGAACGATGTCTTCGTTCTTGTAAGGTAGTGGTACAAGGTTGTAGTCATGTCTGATTCGGTTCTTTAAATCCCGCCATTGATGTAGCGGCTCAGGTCTTGGTGGGATGAGTTCACGGTAGTACGTGCTGCCAGTAGTGGTATTACAGATGTCTGGAACCCAGAACGCTTCACGCTCGTTTGCCGCGCGCGGGCCACTTCTCGTCATGTTGCGTGTTTCCGAACGAGTGTTCGCGCGTGTCCCTGCCCTTGTTCCTGTTTTCTCGTTGTTTTCCATTTCGTTTACCCTCTTACTTGTGTCTTTTTCCTGGAATGAAAACAAAGATCATCTCAACAGTTGCTGTAAACTAATCATCTCTCGGTAAAAAATCTTTAAAATCTCAGCTCCTGATTTGAACCCCTATAAACGGCCTCCTAACCTCCATAAACATTTTTCTTTTTAGCGCTTTCACCCCTTCGATTTTGGTGGCGCTCAATAACTCCTTTGCAGTTTTTATTTTCGTTCACTAGCTCGAGGTCTACCGGACAGAGGAGAAAGTCTGTGGAGAGACTATTTCATTACGTTCAGCCACTTTTCCTTTTCTTGTCGGGACATTCTCCCTTGTTTAACCAACCTACTACGGCTATGTATCTATTTCCCCTGGGTGGCCGCTAAAAGAGGTACAAATGTACTTTAAAATTTAACATTGATCCGTTATTTGAATCTATGCTATCGGTTAAGCAAAGGGCTCTATTTAATGTCATGGTTATTTATTTTTACAGACACACAGCTACACCCAGTGCAGGGCCGTAGCCAGGAAGAAACGACAACCGAGGCGAACACACGGTCCGTTGTACGAAATCAGCCGTATGAAATCTTCTAATATTATCAGTCTGATAAAAAAAATAAACATCGACAGTATTTGATAAAATTTTACCGAGGCGAGTGCCTCGGTTCGCCTCATACTGGCTACGGCGGTGCAGTGTAGTTCTGCTTCTTTCATCCAGTTTCAAGGGAATGCTTTCTCATTTACTTGTTCATCTTGACTTGCCAGTATACTCACGTATTGATGAATGGGTTACTTTTTAACGAAACTGTGGTGCTGCTTCGCTGAATTTCATCCGATTACTTCGAGTCGTTATTACTCCCTCAGTAACGTCTGAATCGACCGGCCGTTCATGCCGTCCAGTGACGTCACTACTCCTTGACTTTTGCTTTAATTCACGCAAAAAGTAAAGCACGATTTTCAAGTGGCAAACCGAGAAATATAGTTTGGAAATGTCTGCATGATACAGAATTGCTTTATTTTTTTCGATCGTAATTCATGTTTAACGTTCAAACTATCAACTGCACGCAGTACAACTCTGAACAGGTTGTTACTGAGGGAGTAATAGCGACTCGAAGTAATAGGATGAAATTCAGGCTAGGTGGGGGAGTGAGATGCAAATGGTTTATTTATTTATTTATTTATTTATTTTTGCCCTAATCAGAGTGCTGTGCAGGCCGCACCTTCAAATGTTTAGCGGAAGAAAGCATGCAAAAATAACCAGTACTAGTTAGGTGGAATGGCGTTGTCCTAGTTACGAAATGTTGTAATAGAATAGGTGATATGAGGGGGGCGTAAGGGGGGTACGAATACCGCAATACCGCACATGGTGGCGCGAGAATACCGCATCAAAATTTAGCCAAATACCGAAACCGCAGTTACAAATGGGAAAAAGTTGACGTTGTCACTACTACAAATCCTTCTTTCAAATAGAAATAATACTTTTATGTCAGTGTTTCCAAGTCAAGCATGGTGCGTCGAAGTCAAGCGTGCGATAAAAATAAGATCGTCGCACTCGTTTAATTTTGTTCATTACATGTATACGTTTATGTAAATAACACAACGGGGTTACTTGGGTTAATTTTTGGTGGGTATGTGCCGCTGGCCTCTCAGAGCTCCTACCCCATTATAGTCTATTCTGTGGCCAATTATAGACCCCATCTTAGTCACTTTTGGACAAATACTTAATTTTCGCGATGCTAGCTTAGTCACGTTCTATTTTTATGAATTGACCATTTTTTAGATTGAATGAAGAACACTTTACTTTTCATCTACAGTACAAACATTCTGGTACGTTTGCTAACCGTAAATATGAAGAACTGTCTTACCCCCAAAAATCAGAAAATGCCCGACCCCATTCTAGTAACTCTCTTGAAAATGCGACCCCATTTTAGTCAATCCACTCGTGAAAATGCGACCCCATCCAGCGGCACATCCCCATTAGCCTCTTATAAGGAAGTAACCCCGCCCCCTCCCCCGGGTTGCCATGCTACGTAGGCTAAGCGCACACGAATACTTGTACATTCTATATTTCTGCATGCACAACGAGAAGGACGAGTAGTAAATCTTAGACCACATCATCTTCATAGGTTATCTTTCGACACTACGCAATTTATAACGACCTCACTGACCTCAATTTGCTGGAATATCTGACTGATCACTTAGTTGACCCTCTGGATCGCTTGCCATTGTTTTGCGACTGGTAAGAAAGTGGTGGTAAGATTCCTAAGGAGGTTAACCAAGCTGACTACTCCCACAAGGTCCATGAGGTCATAAATAATGCCACATGTTTACGTATCATTGGATAAAAAAGTTAATGTCGTTAATCATATCAAGTATTAACTGAAATTACAAGCCATACGATTCGTCTGGACTGTTTGCGCAATATACGATCCCCGACTGTGCAACTATAGGAAGACACGCAGGTCACGCAGGCTAGCTAGGGAGACCTTTTAGGACTTGTATCCTCTTCGCATGAAAAAGAAGCAGATCACCGCGACACAACGATTTTTTCACCGAGTACCGCGACATGAAATTTAAACTCACCGCACACCGCTTGGTCTAGGAAAACCGCAATACCGTACTTTGAAATAAAAATTACCGCAACACCGCACCAAAAATTACCTAATACCGCAATACCGCAAACCCTTACGCCCCCCTCTGATATGCATGTCCGACTAAATGTTTATCACGAGCAGAAGTTTTAAGGGTCGCTCCAAAATTGTTACTTTAATGGGTACAACCAAGAGCAGCTAAGAGCGTGCTAAGCTACATATAATACCATAAACTAATATGCTTTTCTTCAATAATTCGGCAATGCTGCTCCATTCCAAAGTTTAGTAAACAAATGTAATAATCCATTTCTCTAGCTATTGTTTTACTTTTCAATGTGTTGAGCAAACATTTTAGTTCTTCCGTAACCGATAGTTGAAGTAATCAGTAAAGGTTCAGTCTGACTCGGATTACGCAAAAGTCACTATATGTGTATCAGCGTAAGAATAAACCTCTTATTTGCAATAAATGGTGAGCCATGAAAAAAACAAATTCATGACTGCAAATTCGAATTCGAAATTAAGGTCTTACCATTCTAGCAAGCTTTTGGCGTTTGAGATTTTCCAAAGCGAGATGCTTTCTTTCGATAACTCGGAATCTTCTCTGAGCCTCTTGGTGGTAGGCCATTCCATACATTTTCTAAACGGACCTTTTTTTATATTTTCAAGACAAAACACCTTTGTGCCTGGCAAAAAGATTGCAAACGACAATCTAGCTTCTGTGGTTACGTATTACACGTGATTTAACACCCTATCTTCTTAACACTTTGTTTGCAAGGCATTGTCTTTTGTAGATTCTGGAACCCCTTGGGAGGTACATTTCCTTGTTTGTGGTTGGTCAATAAATTTCTTAAGTGTACTGTAAACAAATATCAAAAGTGCAAAGTATAGCGAAGTACCCTCAAGGTAACACAAAACTTTGGAAATGATATTCAGAAAACGTCCAAAAACTTGCGCGATTATTTTTATGCATGCAGAATTGAAGCAGTTTCTGTCCTTCGCGCATGTCTAACAGGGGTTTTTCCAATCCACAAAACTTTGCAGACAACAGTCCTGACTTCGTGATTTGAATGTCTATGTACTCTACTCAAGTACAAAGGCTTGTTTGCACCAAGCAAAGAGCTTTGTCTTACTGTATTGATAAAACGGGATTTTGTAAATAAAAGATTTCATTTACGCCTCACAACGAAGCTCTTAATCTTTTTCATTAGCACTACGAAGGATTCTTTTGACAGTTAGGGACTCCCAAGAGAGCTAATAAGACAGTAGCCTATTTTAAACCTCATTTGCCCGGCCAGCGTCTCATTTACAGTTGAACGTGCTTATACTAACCGGAAAGGCAAAAAGAAAGGAATCCATCATGGATAGTATGGCTTATCATGCAGAAGCTCAAAGAAAACAACGAGTTATAGATAGAAAACACGAGGCCATGCGCAGGTTGAGAGAGAGAGCGGTAAGAATTGAGTTAACAGAGAACAATATTTAGCACCAGTACAGTTGCGAAGGGAATCATGTTCCATAGCAACACCGTCAGATATAAGCTTGTAACCAACTTTTCTAAATCACTTGCTTTTCGAGTTAATTCCATTACACATTTAGGAGGTGTTAGCATAAATGCAGAAAAACATACATACAACTGTACCTAGTTTTCTAAGGATATTCATAGTACGATAAAGTAAAAGGAAAATAATTTGGCAAAAGCTCTTTGCTCTATTGCTGCAGTCACTTGCATTTAAACTTGAAACTCGTGCTTTTTTACGTTTTACAGAAATTGTAGGAACAAAATAGGCATTAGAACATTAGTTCGAGCCATAGTATTGCTTCAGGGGCACCCAACGGCAATTTTAATTTCAGGAAAATATCTGTTCGGAAGACGATTTGAGATCTAGAATTTTCGGAGCATTTGTTGTAAAAATTTCTTGCTTGCCTGCCTCTCCTAGGATTTTCGAACATCTACAAAATGGTATAATTACCCATTTTTAACGGATTTTGACCCTAAAAAAGGCCACCTAGAATTTTCGGGAGCCTTTTCCTGGCTGAAATTTTCGAGAAGGAAAATTTTTATCCCTATAATTTTCGGATCATTAGACTTTCAGCTAGGAAATCCGAACGGATGAAAAGTTTCTAGGGGATAAAAATATGCCTATATCTACCGTTTGAATACTAAAATACGTTCAACAATGCTATGTTAAGTGGTTTTGAACTATATCCTCGTTGGGTGCCCCTGTTGCGTACTCTCAATTATTATTCCCGACAGCAGAGGACACAGGTGGAATTTTGTCCACAGACTTCTAGTTCGGAAATATATTTAGTACTCAAATTAGGAATTATGTCTCAGAAAAGTTATTTTTTTATTTGATAAAAACCCTCGACTGCACTATTGGGATGTATTAATGGCAATCATTTTCTTCAGAAGCTTTTTTACTTGGCCACCATCTTCTTAGCCTGTGCACAGACGCCCCCTGCCCTAAAAAAATCAATCGGGGAGAGAGTCTCTCTCTCCGATTTGGTTTTTAGGAAAGGGAGCGGCTTGTATATTAAAAGTAAGTTTTATCATGCTGACCATATAGTATAGCTTGAAATTATTATTTCTTTTTTCTACCTGGAAATGCCGTTACTTTGAATGGTTTTATTTCACACCGTTGTCGTAACCTTGTTTTTTTGTTTACTTTTGTCGCTTGAATAGTTGAACTAATTAATCTGAATTCCAAGCACGTGTGTGAGTGCGCACAATGAGTAATTTCTGAGCAAAGAATACTGAGTTATGAGTATGTTAACCATTATTTACTGGAAGGTGATTAATTGATGATGGAGAGCATCGTCGACCCTTTAAAACTACTCAAGGGCTTTAGACTTTGAGCTAAGAAAGGCTAAAGTGCATGGTGGATTTTAAAGTTTCTTGATGATTTAATAAGATGTTAAGTATATTTTAAACGCTTTCAAAATCAAAACAATCAGACGATTTTGCGAAAAGTGCATATAACATATATTGGGTAGGAAAAATCCGCATCAATTTCTGTTCCCGCAATATGCAAAATTGACGTCAGATAATTAGCATTCGATTATTCAATAGACGACAATGACGTCGCTGAAGCTAATTTTGCTAATTGAACAAGTTTTGCTATTCAGTCAGAAAAATCCAGCACTGAACAAGAAAATGACTGAAGCCTATCACAATGAGGCTCTGAGAAAACAAAGAATAGTCGATAAAAAGCAAGCCGCATTAGCGAGGATGAGATACGCCCAGGTGCTTTGAATAGTGGTGAATAGTTGTAGTTCAATTTTTTTTTATTGAGAGTTTAAGCTTTACGTATACGGCAAACGGCAAACGTCAGATTCAAGTTGAGAATTACTCAAAATAGAAAATGAGCAGATTAAAATTAAAAACAGCTAAGAAAATTCGTATGGATATAAAATCAAAGGGGACACTTGGTCATGTGGTACAAAATCGCGTTTGCCGTTTGACGCAAACGTGATGCTTAACCTCTCTAAGACAAAAAAAAAAAACGCAAGAGCTAGCACAGTTAACTACAACTGCCTGCGAAGTTGGTCGTCAAATGTTTTGTAACAACAATCTGAGAATTTGCGGAACATTTGTCGCTTTGCTGTGTCTGCTCGGCGCGCACACAGCCCTCCCGCGGAATGTAAGGGGAAACCCTTGCCGCCCCATAGTACTTTGCAAGTATTTGTCCTTAGATACCAAACTGGTAACAAATCCCTTTGAGAGCCATCGTGGTCTTTGAGAAATTGCTTTGTAAGTGCTAGAGATCTTGTGGAATTTATACTCTAACGACTAAATGGCTGCAGCTTATCACATGGAAGCTTTGAGAAAACAGAGGATCATCGAAAGAAAGCACGCAGCTTTGGCGAGGATTGCAATATGTCAGGTTGGAATATTGTCGTGAAGCTGTTTCCGCCGTATCGTGTGATCCGTGTTTATGGTGTTTAACTGGTATATTTATAACGTTTTGGTGGATGTTTGGTGTTAAAATTATCCCGCATCTTTGTTTTACATTCCTTACTTTAGTCCATAACTGCAAAAAATGGGCAAGGTTCCTTATATCTCTTGAATCTTGAGCATTGTTTATTAAGACTCGTACCGGCGTTAAATCGAAGGAATGTCAAATTCTTCATGAATTCTTTGAGTATTAGACGCCACTCTGATATACACGCAAATAGCTAAAATATGAAGAATTAAACGTAACTAGCCTGTCGTTACGTTGTATTTTCAAAGACCTGGGGGCTTCTCGCCTTTAAAGTTAGAAGTGAAATTCCACAAAAATTCATGGCAAAAAGTTGACAAAACTTCTCAGCTTCGCTTCATCGCACCGAACTATGGTAACAAGCCAGCGACTCCGAACAATGCATATTTTACAGAGCAAAGTCAGCGCGAAATCGATCTTGTTGACACGAAAATAGGAACGTCGAGACACGAATTCCTTAGGCGGATCGAAGCTTTCCTAACTGTATCATTCATTCGTTCTGGCGCCGTCGGCACGAATTAAAATAAACTAAAATACAAAGATGAACTAAAAATAATTTTACAAGAGAATTTCTCAAAATATGTAACTTGGAGATTAAGAATGTATAACAACATTTTTCTCGCAATTGCCTAAAATATGCTACCAACTAAAACTATAGATACATGATACAACTAGAAATTAAAAACTGTTTATGGCGGTAGGACTAAAATTAGAATAGTTAAAAACTGTTTATCGTACAGTAGGACTAAGTTGAACATAAGTTAAACCTGGTTCTCATATGCTGCCGATGCACCTACGACATGGCCGCTGGTACTGCCTGGGACACTGTTCCGATATAGAACAGAAGTGGCGGGCAACATTGCTCATCCAAGTCTTTACCCCTGGTATGCCTGCAAAGTTTACGCAAGTTCAACTTCGTAGGCATGCTGGCAGTAGAGCTCTGCGATGGCTTTAGTTGCCGGCGGCGCATGTTCTCATTTGTCTAAGAAGTGTCGCAGGCGGTACCGGCAGCTACTTCGCAGATACATCGGCAGCATATGAGAACAAGGCTTTACAGTCTCTCCCACATCCCTCTACAACAGCAGATATGTTCTTTTTGCATATCATACTTTTGTATCATTTAAATTCCTCAAAGAATTCGTTGTTTAACTGATCAAAGTATGTTTCTGAGGTGACCATTTTGATAGTTCTCCCAACCTTTTGACAATGTATTGATACTGATAGGAGAAAATTAATGTTGGCCACTGTTAAGACTTAAAGAGGCATCTTAAAGCAAAGTTTGGATCTCTTTTAAAACTCATCCTATAAAGATGCTATCCTGAGAAAACAGTCAACATTTCACAGAGTCACCTGGTTTCCCCACGAAATGACATCTCAGTGGCCTGCCCCCCGCCCCCCCCCCCCACCCCCTCAAACCAAACTGACGCCCAAAGTGCCGAAAGTTGAGACTTGGCCCTTCACTTATCTGAAGGTCTGGATTTGCCACTGCATCTGAGGAACGAGCATAGAAATCCCATATTGATGATATGTCACTAGTACTACCAAGATCTGGGTTGTGGTTCTGATTGGATGAAGCAAATTTTCAACCAATCAGGAGCACTATCTGGATATGGGTAGTGATGCATCATCGGTATGGAATTTGTACGTTTGTTCCTCAGATTTCATTTTTCTGGGAAACCGGTGGTGACGCGTGAAATGTTGGCTATTAGAGGCCTCTTGTTTTTGCTCAAAATGTATCAAAGGCCCCCAAGTCAATTACTCTGTCATCTTTCTGCCTCAATTCTAGGAATTGGAACTGGAAAGAAAAAGGCAGCAGGAGGAAAGAAACAAGTTACAAAAAGATGAAATGGAAAAGGAACGGGGAAATTTGAGAGAAAAATATTTGATCAGTATGGGGCGCACAGGAAGACCAGGTGTCATAAATGCCAACTATGTAAACATGATTGAAGAACACAAGAAGAGTATTTCCCAGAGAGATTTACGTCACCAAGAAAAGATTTTGCGTGACAGCTGCTTGTACATGGGGCATGTTAATGACAAGTTTTTGGCATGAAAATCTCAGAATTTAACAGATATGGATCTAATATTTATTTGCCAAGAGAAAACTATGACATCTTTGAATCAGATTTTTGGCTAGTTTTAATTTAAGATAAATAATACTAACTTTGTATACCACTTAGGCTGCATGTTTAGACAGGTTTTTTGCGTTATTAACAGGATATGTTATACTTTATCTGCGCTAAATAAGATTTGACAGCCAAGGAAGGCCACTGATGTAACATGCAGCAAGCTGAACACAGAACTATGAAATGCCGTTCCTTTTACAGCTATCTTCTAATTCATGCACATAATATGCTGGAGGTAGTCATCAAGTAAAAGGTTTGCCTTCAAACTAAAATCTGAGTCAGATTTCATTCCTGAAGTGTAAGGTGTTTTCCTTTAACATCCACTCAATGAGGAAATACATCCTGCTGAAGATGGGTAGTGCAGAAAATCCAGCTTGCAGAAGAAGTGAAAACTGGAGGTTTGCAGGAAATTAGAAATACAGTAATCAAGGTTGTCTTAGTGACATCTTACTTTACTCATTAGAATCAAGATTTTTGAACCCTTTCCTCTGTGCATGGAAAAAGTGTAGAAAAGAGGGGCATGAACAATCAGGAGTAAAATACAGTGTTTGTCTAACAGAATTAACCATTGACTCACATATGAAATTGGGAGGTTTGAAATGATTTTCTGTTCAAAAAACCAGGATTCTGCTGACAACTGTAGAAAAGTGCACCAGTTTATACTGGGAATGGGCTTCAGGCAATGTAAGTTGCTGGAAATATAGGTAATGGCTATTACTGTAATAATATTACTATTATTGAAACACTTCACTGGAAATGTATATGCTCTGTTTGTAATAAATTTGTTTTTGCACTTTAAAAATACAGTTGAACCTTATGGAAATGTGCCTATCTTTGAAAGGAAATTCTCGTGCCCCAACAATACCCACTTCATACCATCCTAGCTAGCTATACTACAGACACCTCCGTAACGGGGGCCCATGGGCTTTTGACTCACTTTGATGTCTGTATTAAGAATGTTATTTGTACAGTCACTTTTCTCTCTTCACTTTGCATGTCACCTTCCCTGCACAGGGTGGTCACTTTCATGCACTCTTAAGTAATCTGCTCGCCCTTATAGCCCTGGAGAAATTAATAAGGGACTTTGCATACTCTAAGATGGCACTGCCATTGTCCTCTTTGCCATTCAAACCACTTAGCAATCGAGTTTTCCCTTGCTTTTAACAGTCCACAACTGTGGTCAAATCCAGTTGTCATGCAACACTCCTTCCTCAGCCATACACAATGACCTTATTACTGACTTTATAGGAAACTAAGGTTTTCCTAGTCAGAATAAATTAAATTATGTCAATAAACTGCTGGTTATTGTTGTTTTCATAATTTATCTACAGATATAGAAATATTATACATACAAAGGATAAAAGATCACAAAAGACAAAGGGGTACTTACTAAGACTGAATCAACTAGAGATAGTTTATTAAGTAGAAAAATTTCTTTCTCACTGGCCCGGTGTGGTTTAAGAGGACACGTGTTAATTTGATTTCTAAATCTTCTGTCCACGCTCGCGCTTACCTGGAAAGGATATGAAATAACATGGTTGCCACAACCAGAGGTTTCTGGAATTCCCTGCCTTTTTCCTGACTTTTTCCAGACAAAGGTAAAATTTCCCTGATCAACCGATTTAACATACAATTTAACAAATTAGTCCTGATATAAATGCACTCAAACAGGAGAGTGAGGCTCTCAACCCTCTCCTCATGTGTTCGCCCATTTATTTATGCTATCAGCAAGTCACGTGCGGCGTGCAATAGCTTCTTAACCCAACATCAGCTTGTCGTTCAATTTCATGAAAAATATTCTACTAAATCATATATCAGATATATGTTCGTAAAATGTACAAAAAACTGTTAACTGTTAGAAAACAATAAAAGTCGAGAGAAAAGAATAAATGTGTACTCTTGAATTTCACTTTTCCCTGACTTCTTTCAAAAACTTTAATTTTTCCTTACCCAAACTGAAATCCAAACTGAAATCCCCCGACTTTTCCCGGACCTTCAAGAAATTTTTTCCGTGACCACTTCCTCGTCAATTTTCGGAAAATATCTGTTCGCAAGACGATTTGAGACGCAGTATTTTCGGAACATTTGTTGTAAAATTTGTCGCTTGCCTGCCTCTCCCAGGATTTTCGAACATCTAAAAGTTGGTTTAATTGCCCATTTTTAACGGATTTTTACCCTAAAAAGTTCTCCTAGAATTTTCGGGAGCCTTTTTTCTGGCTGAGATTTTCGAAAAGGTAAGTTTGGATCCCTATAGTTTTCGGATCACTAGACTTTCAACTAGGAAATCCGAGGATGAAAAATTTGGGGGGGATAAGAATATGCCTGTATCTACCGTTTAAATACTAAAATACGTTTAACAATGCTATGTTTAAGTGGTTTTGAACTATTTTCTCGTTGGGTGCTCCGGCTTCCTGACCTCTGGCACCATGAATAATGAACAAAACAGGAAAGACTCAAGGCCCTCAAGTAGGAAAACAATGCAAAAGCATTCAATGTAAAAGAGCTACGTTTTACCTGAAAAAGAGCAATTTTCTATGAAAATGAGCTTTCATATAATTTTCCAAAGCGAAACATAGTGGTTTCCCTCTGATTTTGCCTACGCAATTACACGAACCATGTTTCACTTGTTGCCCGCAGAGAGGGCAAGTTATACCCTGGTAAACTGATAAAAATTCAATCTGATTTAATCGAGTCACCTGCGTGGGAACAATATACTAGACGGCATAGGATGTTTGGAAAAGTGCGTAAGCCTCTGGAAAATTCCTAAAGATGCCCCTCCATTCGTGGCCTGAGAAACTTGTCAACTGGTTTCCCGCGAAATGAAACCAGTGGTCATCAGTGTGGGGGGATGGGGCGAAATTTCGGCTGTCTTATTTAGGCTACCCCACTCGCAACTTTAAATGACTTTACTTGCTTTCTCTCAAGCTTTATACGGACAAAACAGATCAGCCAGGTCACGGGCGGAAAATTGGGTTCTTACTATTAATACACAAACCACCAGGAGCTGATTAGGGGTCGCGTTAGAAATCTTGGGCATATACTTCCTGGATATACATACGTGGTGGGGGAGAACGACTAGCAACACAGTATAAATCTAAATCAGTTGAACAGGCTATAAAAAGGAGAAGAAAAATTGTATCGCTCAAATCAGGACCAATATTTTCTCCAGGTTTACTATAAAGTAGGGAATAGTCTGAATAGTGAAGTCACGCTCAATGATGTGATAATAATAGCAGTCACGCTGCAGACGGGGAGAACGAAGACGGGTGGGCGGTGCTTCAAATCTCACCATACCGCGCCGTGTCAAGTCTGTGTCATGTACGCGCCATTATAAGAGTTTGAAACGTAAACAAGCGAGCCATATTTGCATCTTTACTTCAGCAAGATATATCATGACTGATAGGGGAAAGGCTAAAATCAAAAGAAAATTCAAGAAACAGAGACAACAAGAACCAGATTGTGAGGACGAAAAACTTGAATCAATCACCGTTAGGTACTAAGGCAAAGACTATGTGCTCGAGCTTCCGAAGAATGGTGACGCTAAAATCATCTGCCAAAACATCAAGCGCGAAACTGGCGTGAAAGGCTCGTTCTATGTGCACTTCGGTGATCAATCAAGCAACTATATCTACTGCTCGAGTGTTACTAGAGGAAATATAGCTAAAGTCGCAGAGAAACTTTTTAGCGTCACGGGAGGAAATGGTAAGTTCTTTCAATAATTTCCTGGGCCGCGAAAGTTTCTAGAACTCGCACCTGATCTGAGCCTATGAAAGGAAAGTATCAACACCGGTTTCTGAAAGAGACTTTTTGGCAGTATTTGGGAGAACGTAAAAACGTGAGATAATTTTCCCGCGAAGTTTTGTCGTTGTATAAATCTATGAACTGAGTGAACACAACTCTGTCCATTCGTATCCAGATTTTGTATAAATCGGCCAACATCTTGTTGTAGGTTAAAAAAAACTCGCGTCCAAACGTAGCCTCCCCCCTTGATGGGAAGGAGAGTTTTTTACACGGATTTACCTTGATTATCTAAAATTCTTCCTCTAATGTTTGGCTAGCGCTCATTCCTATTGTAAATACCGGTGCGGGAGGAAAACGTGACATGTTTAGATATACACGTGTTTCTATCGGGTTCGGGGAGGAGGGGGGTGGGGTGGGATGAATCCCCAGAAGAGTTGGGCTATGCATGGCCAGAGAAATAGTGTTCGTAGGTATAAATATGTTTTGGGCCCGACTCAGACCTATTTTAGCCCAGTCTGCTAGAGAGGGTTAAAAAGAGCTGTAGAGAGGACCCAAAAATATCTATAAATGAGTACTGGCAACATACTGCTGGGAGGGGGGACCCTGAGATTGACTAGTATCCCATCCAGGGGGGAGTAACAACACTCCTAGGCATGCTTCATGTTAAGGATACTGGGATAAGCTCCAGCTGTTTGGACCTTTGGCTCATGTGCGCCTTTTTTTTGTACACCACACGTGTAGACAGCTCACCACCAAGGTTCAATGTCATCCAGTCCAGAAAATATACTCTGTCCAAGACACTGCATACCCTATTTATAAGACTCAAGACCCTGTAAACTCGTATAACCTGTTTGGCAGCATTTTTAGGTTAATCAAGGAAGTGCCACCGAGGTGTAAAGAATGCCTGCTGTCTTATTGTTATTTTGGACATCGGTTATGTCCTTGTCAGTTCATAGCATTATAATAAGATCAGGTGAGCCTTTTCATTTAATATTTGTTTTTATCATTCATTCTAGTAAAAGCTGATGTGATTCCAGTGTCATTCACTAAGAGCTGATTGAGGGAGAAGAGAAGATGGCAAAAATGATTCCTCTGAAGGACCTTTGTCATCCAAAGAAGTTGTTGCTGAACCATTGTTTTTAGATGAAGCGTATCAGCAACAAGTTTCGATCAAACCGTCATTAAATACCAATTATGACACTTTGTTATCAAACAATCAGGACATACAAAGTATGTAAAATTGCCTTTTTTCGGTTACACAACTATACAAACTATACCTGCCACTTGGTACCCCCTAGAATTTTTGGTCATATTTTAGGACACAAAAGGCAGGTCATTGTGCCAGGCGTTCCTTGCGGAGACTGTGGAAACTGGGACTAAGAATCGTTGCGTGATCGAAGCCAGGAATGTTTTGCGAAGAAAGCGTAGGAAAGATTAGATTTAGAGCTTTTCTGAAATGTGTCAGTCCATGAATTCTATCGCTTAAAAGTGTTGAATACTTTGGAGCAAGTGAACACTACTGAGTGGTCAAAAAAAAAGAAGAATCTTAATTAGCAAAATTGCAATGGTCGGTTGTTTTTCACTGTATGCAAATGAGTTTTGTGATGAGCATGCGATTTTTTTAATTCCTCTGGAATCGAGGTCCTTGAATTTTCGTGTATTTATACACATGTATAGCCTGCTACCGCAGAGGTATTTTTGGTCGTCGCTAACACACGTACTAAGTCTGTTCAGGAACAAATAAGAAGTATCGACATCGATAAAGTAGGAAGTAAAACACCTTTAGCGAGTAAATCATGTTTCTTGTAGAATTAATCACCTCCTCATTTCTCGATCTAATCTCCAAGCAGGCAAGACCTGAATGCCACTGTAAGCGCGTTCTTGTTTGGAATATTTTCGGGGATTTTTCATGTGTTAAAGAACAATTTGTCAGGATTTTTGAGTCCTTGATGTGTGAAATCACTGTATTTTATATGCAGGTGTGAAACTCATGCATAATGCTCGAGATCTGGCAGGTATTCAAATGTAGTTGTGTAGCAAAGATCACTTAATGTTTGATGCAGCTAAGTGTTGAGCATCATAGGAAATGTTACCCAAAGTGTTTTAATATGATTCAATGATCAAATTGTTCATTTCACTTGGTTTGATGGAGAAATTTAGCCTCTCTTAAATTAATTAATTGATTAATAATTATAATATAATATTATAAACAAACTTTCTGGGGGTCAAGTTTCATTTGATTAGCAATGTGACACTTTGTAACCTAGGAAAAAGTGTATGACTTAGATTTGTACTGTCTATGACTTGGAGTTGTACTGTTTTGATCACTGACTATAAGAACTGTGGAAATATTGAATAATTACTGTACAGTCTGTAAAGAAATGCAAACCATTTTCGTTTTAAAAATTCCAAGGAAAACATTTTTCTGGGGCACCTTAAGAACTCCAGCAGAAAAGGATTTTGTAACACCTTAATGTGAATTATTTTTACCAACAATAATAATCAGTTTGTTACTGCTGCTAAACTTTGATCCTTCATTACAATTTGTTAATTGATGCAATTAGCTCAATTGCTGCATTTGTCCACAGTTACATTATTAAAGGTAATCCGCTGTTAATATTAGTTTTTGGTGAGTTTTTGACAGCGGCAAAATTAAGTTGTAAATCAATGCGAAAAACAACCTGTGATCAGTCAAAACTGATGAGAATGTGAATGGCCATCTGGGTGAAAAAACTCAATGGACGTGAAGGCACGCCAAACATATAGTCCATAAAGCTGAGACCTTTAAGTGTTTAGTAGGGTCAGCTAGGGTTTTGGGTTATGGCATATGTACCAGCCTGTTCTAGGCTCTCAGATAGTGGGGAAGGTGAAAGGCGACGCAGACCTGACTACCGTGAAGTGTGCTTCGAACAGCCTACATACATACAGAAGTGAGAATGATAGTGGCAGATTTAAAGGAGGGGTCCAATCCCTCCCTATAACCCGGTCCCTTTTCACTTCTCTTTTACTCTTTCTCCACGTAAATGTCTGATTCACCATTTTCACATAATTTTCGGTTACCCTCTTCCCCCCAGAATTTTGCTCAAGCATGGTGTTCAATTTCTCTAAGACGACTGTAATACCCAGGAGAACAATTGGAAACAATGGTTATGCATAATTTTGGGATAGACAATAAGTTGCATGAAAGGGGTCTATTACCAATTAACCAACCTATTACCTCTCCTGCTGATTGTCAGACTACTGAGCGCAAGATGTAACTTACAATGGAAAACAGCTACAAATATCTAACCCTTTAAACCCTACGAGTGATCAGCATCAAATTTCTCCTTATAGCAATGCTTTGTAAAGCAGAGTGGTCATGAGAATTAAGGACATGATCACACAAAATGTATTTTGCTTGATACTTAATCAACTTCTCCCCACTACCTAGAGCGTTTTCACATGACATCACGGCAGCCATATTGGCGTTCCAAAGCAATGAAAGGGCGGCCTTGTTGGTGTACCCAGACAATCCTCTGGGAGTTGATCTCTTTTCTCATGTAAATGAGTTCTTTTGTTCCAATAAATTAGCATAGATGCTGGCCACGTGGGTGAAAACGCTCCAAAAGTAAATGAATAGAGTGTTTTCAGTCACGTGGCCAGCATCCATGCAAATTTATTGGAGCAAAAGAAAGCGTTTGCATAAGAAAAGAGTTCAACTCCCACAGGATTGGTTTGGAACACCAACATGGCCGCCGTTTCATTGTTTTGGGACACCAATATGGCCGCCGTGACGTCATGTGAAAACACTCTATAAGGGTGACAAAGAAGAATTTTAATTTTGATCTTAGCGTTTAAAGGGTTAAAGAATTCATTGAAATGCAAAATGTTTGGCACTGGTTCTGGGCTTGTTTTGCACGACTAAGCGCGTTTCAGCACACACGGAAAAAGCAAAGGTACGTTCAGTAATACCTCCTTGAAGGTGTCACTACGTGACCAATTTTAAGTTTGCAATATTGCGCGTGCCCTCGCATCGCACGCGTTCTGAGATCCACCTTGGCTCGTGATATTATGCACGCTGCACGCTCGATCATCACAAACGTACTTTCCTCACTCTCTTGGGATCACGTCTGTACGATGGCTCTCGATTTTCACCTAAAAGGAGTTTTACTGATTTAAAATCATGACTCGAAACAAAGTAAACCCGACAAAATTCCGGAAACAAAAGCGACAAGCGACAGAAAATGACAACTTCGAACTTGAAACAATCACGCTTTTGTACGATGACAAGGAGTACATTGTTGAGTTCCCTAAAAACGCAAATGCCACTGTCATCCGCCAGACCATCATGCATGAAACAGGCGTGAAAGGCTTATTTTATGTGCACTTCGGAGACCAGCTAACTAATTATTTACACTGCTCGAGTATTACTGGGGGAAATTTAGCTAAACTTACAGGAGGAAATGGTAAGTTCTGGTTTTTACGAGTGGGGGCCTTTAAAATTCTAAATCTATTAGCATTTTTGTATTTTTTACATCGCAGTGAAGTCGTAAAAAGCATTTAACGGTCGCTGATACATAAACTTGTACCCCAACACATTTTACTTCAAACTTTCAGTGTACGTCGTACGAATAAGACTCTCGTGTTGGCCATCATGACCCATCAAGTACAACGCCAAGAGATTGAATAATTGTTTTTTTTAGTAATTTTAGTTTTCCCCATTATCGCATTAGTTATGGTTGCACTGTCTAGTTTTTGTAATTGTCACCCATTGTCTTTTTTTCCTTTTCTTGATGTTTCCGACAATATCATACTTCTGTTACTGGTCTGGTAAATATGATTTTATCACAAGCCGATTATAGTGATCGCCGGCTTTTTTAATTGTAATTGAGCCTTAAGAGAAAACACGTTGTGTTTGATATCCCTTTAATTTTAGGGATCCAAGCAAAAGCTCATGTGATTCCATTATGTGTACGCTGAAAGTTGGCACAAAACAGAGGAAAAAATCAGAACTTTCCCAAGGTTCCTGCATTCGCCACCACTCCAAAAGAAAAGAGTTCACGTTGAGTTCGCGTGACAATTATGTAACAACTTCTGGACAGAGATAATTTTACTTGAGCCAGCACGCAAACGATATTGCTGGCATAAATTTGCCTCGCCTCACTTCACTAGTAAATATTTATTGCCTAACTGTAACAATCTGGGTAGAACCAGGAGCTTCTTTCTGAAGACGTTAAGACCATCACACAAGTTTCTTCGTTAAAAGTTGGAAAAGGGACAGAAGGAGCGGGCGAAAACGAGGAAAAAGTCTCAGGATCTCCCAGGTGTCAAAACTTAGATTTCAGCTGATCATAGGGCAAATATGATCTATCATTGCGAAACTATGAAAGATCTAATGCATGGCATATCACATGGCTATGCACTATGAATCACTTTGATGGGACTCTGTAAAGTGCGGATCCGGACGGCGGATCCGGACGGCGGATGCGGACGGCGGACGGCGGACGGCGGACGGCGGACGGCGGACGGCGGACAATAATAATTTTAAAAAATAAAAATAAATAAAATAGACGTAAATAATAAATAATGAGAAAAAAAAAGACTGAATAATGAGAAAAAGATGTAAATTTTTGTAAACTTTAGAGAAATAAGAAATATTCACTAGCAACCCGGAGTGCTCTTGTGTGTATCAACTGTTGGTGTTCCAAAAATCATTTTCTTTCTTCTATCCCTTCTTTAAACCTCTTCAAATTCCATTTAAATTCAGCTATCTATTTATTTTAGTTATTCTTTAGAGGAATGACTTAAAGGGGCTATGTCGCGAGGTTTCGCCTAATTTTAGTAACTTTAATTTACACTTTTATCTGTCAAAATTCTTTTGTCCACTGATACGAAAGGAACCAGGACTCGAAACGGAACCAGTGGCCACGTACACAAGAGCTATTGCTTTATTTTTATTTAAGTCCAACAATTTCATCGCTCTTTTCTCAAGCGAAACAAAATCAAAAAAATGTTAGGTTTGTCTGTGGCGGTAAAGAAGTACAAAGCGAAGACTCTGGTACCATGTTAATATGCTGCAGCGTACTATATTTAGTCAACAGAGGAGAAGAACCTTCGTCCAACAAACAAACAAAACTTTATTAAGACGTATCCATGTTCAACAGATTTCTATCGCTACTCGTACATATTGAGATATTTAGCCGTCCGTTTTCAGAATCGGAAAAATAACCGGGCCAATGGTGTTGCACTATATACGTACAATACATAACAATTCACGGAAGGGCATAAACTGGAAATAAGCGTTGACAGGCCAAACACGACTCATAAGCTCGTGATAATGTGAAACGTGACCTTGAGAGTCTGCTTGAACAGTGGTTCTCTTTCTTTTTTCTCTCGCGCGAAGGTTACTAGTACTACACAGTGCAAGAGGTGTAGCATTCTAAACTTTGACTGAGTAAATCTTGTTTTTGCCGCACTAAGTCTTATATTTAGAGGTCACGAAGCAGGTTTGTTACACGCATACTGAGTAATCATTTCCTGTGGTTCATGCTTCTGTACTAGGTGTCCCTGACAGGATTTGATTTCAGATGCGGTTGTCAAGTGTTTTATATCCTTTGACCTCTGTTTATTACGGCTGAATAAAGATTTTAGTTTTTTTTGGTTTTCTCCCAAATGACTGTATCTGAATATATAAATACATGCATGCATGCAAGTTTCAGTTGTCCGTGAATGTGATTATTTCCTGCCATGTCAGTATGACTCTGGGCCCAGCTCTATAGTATAGTGTGGTTTGCAGGATTTTGAATTTCCACGGATAGTGCGATCTTCAGATTTGAGTTGTACACTGTAGCTTAAAAACTAAAGCTACACCAAGTTTGGAGAAATATGCCGTGCGTCAGTCAAGATAATTCTCTCAGCGCTCACACAGTCCATTTAGTTTTTCTTAACATAAGTGAGTCTTTGAACTAGAGCGCGATGTCTTGTTGTTCCTTCGTAGGTATTTTCTTAAGTTTTTGCTTAACAGTCGTCTGTGCGACTGCTATGTATTCTTAAGCAAGACTGCAGTTTCGGAACTATAGCGTTCCTCGTCAGTTGCTACTATGGTAAAGTCTTAGGTACAGAGAGCGGAGCAGACTGTTTAAATACTGGTGGCTAGGATCGAAAATACTAACTTGCCATTGGCTGCAAAAGTAACCAATAGCGTAGGTGTATCCTTGATCCGCGTTATGTTGTGTTTCCTTCAAGGTCAAAAGTGCTTTTTGGGCTGAACCGGTATGATAGTATCTGACTAGGTTGCAGTGATACCAGGTCACTGACATGTCGTAGTGCGTGTAAGTGTCTTTCTCAGGAGATTCGAGATATTTTCTCGTAACTTTCTCCGGCAGAATCAGTAGCCCAAAGTTTTGTTTGTTTGTTGGACGAAGGTTCTTCTCCTCTGTTGACTAAATATAGTACGCTGCAGCATATTAACATGGTACCAGAGTCTTCGCTTTGTACTTCTTTACCGCCACAGACAAACCTAACATTTTTTTGATTTTGTTTCGCTTGAGAAAAGAGCGATGAAATTGTTGGACTTAAATAAAAATAAAGCAATAGCTCTTGTGTACGTGGCCACTGGTTCCGTTTCGAGTCCTGGTTCCTTTCGTATCAGTGGACAAAAGAATTTTGACAGATAAAAGTGTAAATTAAAGTTACTAAAATTAGGCGAAACCTCGCGACATAGCCCCTTTAAGTCATTCCTCTAAAGAATAACTAAAATAAATAGATAGCTGAATTTAAATGGAATTTGAAGAGGTTTAAAGAAGGGATAGAAGAAAGAAAATGATTTTTGGAACACCAACAGTTGATACACACAAGAGCACTCCGGGTTGCTAGTGAATATTTCTTATTTCTCTAAAGTTTACAAAAATTTACATCTTTTTCTCATTATTCAGTCTTTTTTTTTCTCATTATTTATTATTTACGTCTATTTTATTTATTTTTATTATTATTGTCCGCCGTCCGCCGTCCGCCGTCCGCCGTCCGCCGTCCGCCGTCCGCATCCGCCGTCCGGATCCGCCGTCCGGATCCGCACTTTACAGAGTCCCCACTTTGATACCTTTTGACAAAATTCAATTGTTATGGCCTGTATAACACTGGTCTCATGTTACACTTAAGGCAAAAAGAAAACAATTTGTAATAAATGTTTTAAAATACCAACATGTTGAAGTGAAATGAATTCTTGTTGCTTAAAATCCCTTTCATATTATATTTATGCCCTATCCATGACAATGCCACTGATTTATTTTTTCCTTGTCTTTCGTACATTTTATTTGTAACTTTTAACAGTAAAACTTCTAACGTGTATGCATTATCTTTTTGTCATAACAACTCCTGGCTAGCCTCTCAAATAGCTTTGGCAAGGCAGTTAGCCTGTATATCCCTCCCCCTTGGAGGGGGGCGGGACAGTTTCCAGTTATATAGATACTATTTATTTCACTGAGAAGTCTTTAAAAATGCAAAATTTCACAGAAAAGCGGGAGAGGTGGTCACCTCGACCAACCTAAAACTGTCCATAGCCGCTTAAAAAAACTTGACGGGCTTCGAAGGATGTTGTGTAAAGCTCTTGCACAACAGGGCTTCAGGTTGTCTCGTTTGTCTCGACTTAACCCGTTACTGAATTATCCAGGGGATGAATTCGAAAAGAAAGTGATTTAAAAATTTCAACGTTGATAACAGCTCAGCAACCGCAGTAACCTAAAAACGCCAAATGTTTGGCTCTGGTCCCTAAAATCGCTTGTTTTGCCGGATCAAGAGCGATTCAGCACAAGATTACTTCCTTTTCTTTGGCACAAGGCCAACAATTTTACTCACAAAATAGTTAATTCACAAAATACGTAATTAAAGAAAAACTTTACAGAGTAGGTCATGCTTCATCGGAAAATACATGAGTGCACTGAACAAACTTCAAATAGAAGTAAAACGCAAAGAAGACGGTGGATCTTTTTTAATCGAGGGGTCAAGTTGGTGAAGATATGGCAACTACCTTTTTTCCTTTGTGTTATTCCGGGATCGGAGAGAAGCTCGAGATGGCCGAACGAGATAGCAAACAAACTTAAAGGAAACAGAATCTAAAGTATGAGGGAAAAGGCAAAAAGAAACTAAGGAAAGAAAGAGTCGAAAGTTTCTACACCTTAAGAAGGTCTAAGAATTCCCTTTGCCGCACCAGAGCCCACTACGTGACTAATTTGCTTTCATTGTTTTTTTGCTGTTATTCAGTTAACATAATCGTGCGCGTTGACAACACGCGCGATCCAGGATCCTCATTTGCTGAAGAGGTTTTAGTCAAGCCCAATCAACACGAACGTTTGTTGGTCAGTTTTCAGATCACGAAGATCACGTCCACTCGCCGGGTCTTATCTTCACTTTAAAAAGAAGCTTTATGCATGCATGTTAAATCATGACTGGAAACACAGCAACTATAACAAAATTAAGGAAACAAAAGCAACAGCGGACTGAAATAGCCAACGAAGAAATTAAGTCTATGACACTTTTGTACAACGGCAAGGAGTATACTGTTGAATTCCCTAACAACGCAGATGCTACTCTCATCCGCCAGATTATCGAGAATAAAACAGGAGTGAAAGGCTTATTTTATGTGCATTTCGGACACCAATTAACGAACTATTTACACTGCTCAAGTATTACTGGGGAAAATTTAGCTAAAGTGGCAGAAGGAAATGGTAAGTTTTTAAAAAATAGACAATAACTGAGTAGTAGCAAGCATCAAGTACCAGCTGCGGATCAAAGACCGGACCCGGAAGACGGCGGAAAAAGAGCCTAGACAAATGGTAGCTGATACATATGCCCCAGCAAATTTACCTTGCAATATCAGGTTGAATGATGTAAAACGTACAATAACACTCGTGTTTGTGCAGGCAACGCTATCCATCAGGTCAATTGATGCTGTCTAAACCTTAATTTGATAATGCCAGCGCTTTTTGTAAACTTACAGCAGCATAAACACTAATCACGTTTTTGCTTTACTCATAGGTAGTCCAGTAAAAGCCGATGTGATTCCGTTTTCTGTACGTTAAGAGATGGCAGAAAACAGGACCGAAAATGAACAGAACTTTGCCTGAAGGATTGGTCACTTCTCCGATCCGGGAGACGACTGAAAAGTTGGCCTGATTTCTGGACAAAACTAATTTCTTTCGGCACGGAAAGGAAACCGCTTGCATAAATTTATTTTCTTGACCTCGCGTCACTGGTAACAATTATTGCTGAGCTAGTGTAACAATCCGGCCAGGGTAGAAAGTCATTCTTGTAAGACGTGGTGATCTATCGCAGAAATTGTAATGAAAGGGAGCCCAAATACTCAAACGGTCAGTTTTTTTCGTATTTCTTGCTGGGGAGGTTTCGTGCGAGCGGAAGTCTCTGTTTTGGTCTCAACTGATGACGTAAATCAATATGGTTCCAGCTATAAATTTGCTCGACTTTTTATTTCTCCCTGCCGACCATCGTTTTGTGTTCTACTGCGCATTGGTACCCACAAAACTCAAATGCTTATTTTTAAAAGCAAAAATGTTCCTTTAGAGTGCGGTTTCCTGGTAAGTAGAAGCACTCTATCATTCAATACATGTTCAAAAGAGTATAATTTCTAAGTCAATTAATCAGAGTTCCTGACAAAATTCTGGCTTGATTTACGTCATCAGTGTGGAATTTTTTGGGCCGAAACACAAACGTCCCTCGCCGAAAGTCCTTGAAAAGGGAAGAAAAAAAACCGGTTGAATTGCTCTCAGGTTATGTATGTGATACATTTCAAAAAAGGTTTGTGAACTCAAATAGGCTCGAAAAAGCTCATATCATCGTAATAAACCCGGTCATAAATACATGTAAAAAGGTCCTTACTTGTACTTTGCAGCCATGTGAAAAGCCGCGGGCCATTTTGTTTGACGAGACATTTTGAACTATTAGTTTTTCGCAGAATTAATGGCATGAAAAAGAGTTTAGTTTCCGTCAGAGACAAACGCTTTAATTTGTTCTTTCAACCAACATGCATATGGCCTCTTTGACGTCAGGTGTTAATCAGTAATAAGATCAAATTAAACCCATTTCTACCCGAAATGACGCGATAGTTGTCCAAAATTTGATTTAATGTTTCCACTCCCGTGGAAAACTAATAGAAACTGCTGAAAGAAAGTTGTATTTAAAGTCATGTAACTCAGAATATGTCCAGTACCTTTGACGTGTATATTTTGTAGCTCAAGTGGAGAACCAGGATGGCGACGGCAAGGAGAACGTCAAAAAAGCAATAGCAGTCATAAGAGTCAAGTCCCATGCAAACGGACGCAACATTGTTGGCCAACAACTCCCAACAGTTTTGGATGTTACATGTCATGGCCGTTTGCACACCCTGTTGCATGTTTTTGGGAGTTGCTGCGCAAAGTTTGAAACCGGTCAAACCTTTGAACCAGCAACGCACAGCTCCTCCAACATTGTTGGGTCCACGCGCGCGCATTACAAATGGTCTGCGAAGTCTTATAGGTTAATTGAAACTTTCCTACATTGCACTGCAGATCCCAACATTGTTAGGAGTTGTTGCACCCGTTTGCAAACCACTGCCAACACGAACGCCACATTTCCCAACTTTATTGGCCCAACACTTTTTGGTTTCTTGATCTCTTCGGCTGCACGACTACGACGGCCATTGTCCTAAAGCCGTTTACGTTTTATATAGGACTTCACCAAAAGAGCACAAATTTCATTTTTTTTGTAATTGGATACAGTCCTTAGAAATTCAACTCCAGAAAAATTTCCTTACATTATACAAATGACATCGGAATGACACTGTAATTAAATAGCGGTACAGTTTGAAGCATCGATAATTCCCTTCCTCTTGTCATGGCATAGTCACGCATAAGTGCATGTACAGAGAATGCTTCAAGAACTACATGCCTCAAGTTATACATTATGCTGGGGCTATTAAAAAGTGTTCTTTGCCCCATATTATATGAGACTGGTGACCTCTCTCTTTTTCTTCTTCAACTCCACCTCTTTTGAGGTTCCAGCGAAGGCGAAGACCTAATATACGAAAACGCAGAAGTTTTTTATTTTCTTGATTTTTTTGCGCAGATCTTGTTATGTTATGTTTTCTTGAGAAATATCCAGCTCTGCTTAGAATCTCTCTAAAGTAGCAATAAGGCATGTACTTCAGTAAACACTGGATTTATTCAATTACGCCAGCGGATGTGTTCTCGCGCGACAACTGATAACTCGAATCTCCCAAATGAACCGTATTCACTCAATTTGTTGGATTATTAAAAATGACCTTTGTATCTTCAAATAAAGGTTTTAAACGTCGAACATTTTGTGTATTCTGGGGACTATATATTAACAACAACAAAAAATAAAAATACCTGCTCTTTTTCAGCTGACGACCGTAGTACTGTGTTGATGTCGTTGATACATTTCCTTTCTTTAAAGGATGAAATCGAACTGCACTGTTCGAAAGATATGGAGAAAAAAATCTGCTCAGTGCTTCAGATACCTCTTTCAATCCTTAAATATTTAGTCACATCAAACAACTAAGTGTGGTGGAAATATATGATAGTTCACTCGCTCAAAACATAACGTGGCCATGACTGACCCCACAAATTTAGTGATTTTCTTTCATCATGAAGCTTACAAATTGTTCATTGCGTACTAAGGTGTTTTTGCAAAGTGGCGAAACTATTTGACGCTTTCATGGAAATGGATTACTATTAAACGAGGTATTCCTTCTTCTTCTCTTTTTCTCTCGTTCAGACTTCTTTAAAATTGTCAGACGATGTGTATGATTACATTCTTTATCTGACAGTACTTTAAGAATGACTATAAAAACGGAAGTGGATTTTTTTTCTCAAGAAAATGTAACAAGATTCTGGTAGAAATAAAGAAATATAAGGGTCGTTGTTTTTGTTTTGGCGAAAGCCTGTCGAAGGTAAAGATAATATTAAGGGGGTCTTTGTTTTCGGCTCAAGGTCTAAGGTCCTCGTTTTTCGCTACTGGTTACCACTAACGACAAAAAGCAATATTTCAGACACGAAATAAGTTTATTATTTTTATCTTACAACCAATGCAATAATTTGATAAGTTATTCCTGTACATTTCCTCTAAATTCAAACAATTTCTTCCCCCGCCTCCATCAACCAGTATTTGTTTCCCAGTAAGAAATGGTGATTGTCATATGAAAGCTTTCGTGATGGAAGACAGTTTTAGACGTTTTACTATCCTGAACAGATTTGTCTTCTTCCTTTTCCGTAAAATCAAAAACTATAATACATATTATTTATCTTCAAAATGCTGACCTAAACCTGCAACCTCGGCTGACATCATCATGGTATTTCACAATCCGAACCTCTCAAGTCCGCAAATGACATATGCACATTTCGTCCAAATATATACAATTCGAGTACTGCAGTCACACAGCTACAGGCCCCTTTACAAGCTAGTTTGTGTGGGCTTTCTGCCCACCAATTTTTTTACAAGATGCTTCCACGATATATAATTAGTTCCTCTTTTTTCTTAACGGCTAGTGTGTGCTCATAAATATATGATAATTGATCTCGTAAGTGAAGTGGAGCGAAGAAACTGTATGACACCGATTTCGTTTGCGTGTTAGCTCAGATTATCTTTGTACAGAAGTCAGGCGAACTTTTTCGCCGTACTGGTTACAAAGCCCTCTGGTAAAGTTCTCTTTACGTTCTTCCTTGATCTGTTTTCTGCCATCTCTCAGCATATCGAAATCAAGTCAGCTTTTGCTGGAATACCTAATAAAGAAAAACGTGATTTTCGGTTAAAGTCGCATCAAGAGTCATAATGGATCGCATTTACAAAACAGTTGCGACATCGCTTTCCCCCCTCCTCCAGCTCCGCCCCCCCCAAAAGGAGCTGTAACAGAAATTTACGTAAACAAAAACAGAACAAAAGAAAACTAACTCGTAAAATGGTGGCAGTAACAATATCTAAAAATTGCAGTTCCAATTAAAGAGAAATAACTGTAACATAATTACAATGAATTTTTAACAGACAATAACAGAGTCAGGTGTTCACTTGTTATGGTGGTGGGTCGCGTTACAACTTGACCTCTGGCGTCTAAGTATGTTTCATGTTAGTTAAAGTTAAAGGTAAAATTTGTTTTTGTTTTTGTATCAAGGCCAATCAATTATTTCTTTTACACCTTCACTGCGATATTCTGATTCCAAACAATACATACAAAACTGCGAATTGAATTATTTAAGTCACAAATCGAATTGATTTTTTCCAAAACTTACCATATCCTCCTGCTAGTTTAGCTAAATTTCCCCTGGTAATACTTGAGCAGTGTAAATAGTTAGTTAACTGGTCTCCGAAGTGCATATAAAATGCACCTTCCACGCCTGTTTTACCCTTGATTATCTGGCGGATGAGAGGGGCATCTGCGTTGTTGGGGAGCTCAACAACATAATGTTTGCCGTTGTACTGAAGTGTGATTGATCCAAGGTCGTTGTTATTTTCTGTTGCTTGTTGCTTTCGCTTAAAGACTTTTCTGGGATTAGCTGTGTTTCTAGTCATGATTTAAATTGCAGAAAACTCCTTTAAGTAAAGCCGATAGAGAGCCAGCGTGTGCACGGCGTGATCTCAAAGACCGAAGAAAGTGCGTGTGTGATGATTCATGATATAAGCGTGCCTAATATAATATTATCAGATGAGCAATAGATTGCGTGCTATTTCAGAGTTCGCACCCCATGACGCAAGCTGAATGAAGATCAATGAAAATAAACCAGTCACGAAGAAACCCGGGAAAGTCAGATTAAATTGACGTGTAAGAACTTCTGATCTTTTATTTTTTTTCGCTGAAACGCGCTCAGTCTGGGAAAACACTTTAAAAGAATTTCGATATTTGCTCTTGTAGTTGTCATCAACGTTAAGTAAAATAATTCCGGGGCTGAAGAGGAGTAATGAAATGAGAATAACGGAAATTTGGATCTTGGAATAATGGAAATTAGTAAAATCCAACTAGTGGTCTAGCTATTACAGCCTGTCAATGTTCAACATGGCATCTTTAGAGGACAGACGCATAGATCAATGAGAATAACTGTTTGATTCTATTGTACCTAATCCAGGTCATAAGTTGCATCATTTTCTCCCTCCCAAGAACTATTGTCATTATAACCTCAGAAGACAACGCCACTTTGCAAATCCAGTCATGCGTTTTTCTAGCACATTTCTGCCATCTATGTGCAGGCGTTAGCAGTTTTTGTATAAAGTTTAATTCATCTAAAGTATAATTTTTATAAACTAGAATTTTAAAGTATCATTTTGTAGATTTTTTTTTTTAAAATTGTACATTTTCATATTTTAAGTTTTGTATCAATTGTATTTGTAAATTCATGCAATTCAGCCTTGGAGGGCTACCGTATGATTTGAATTAAATCTATCTATCTATCTATCTATCTATCTATCTATCTATCTATCTATCTATCTATCTATCTATCTATCTATCTATCTATCTATCTATCTATCAAGTGCTGCGTTCTGATTGGTTGAGCTTCTACTAGGCTATCTATCTATCTATCTATCTATCTATCTATCTATCTATCTATCTATCTATCTATCTCTCTATCTATCTATCTATCTATCAAGTGCTGCGTTCTGATTGGTTGAGCTTCTACTAGGCTATATATTATAGCCCACTGGTTGCGAAAAGCGCCGGGTTTTTAGCGGCAGAAAAAGGATTTTAACTAGCTAGAGTTGTTTTGCCTCGATATTTTTGACCATCTAGTTGGATTTTATTAAAACAATTATTCCTCTCGCCCTCATGGCCTCTGAGTCAATGGCCCATTCGGGCTCGAGGAATAATTGTTAAATACTTCTTGAAGATATTTACTAGTACAAAAATTTGGGCGAAGAACTCCGCGCGAGGTCAACCAATGCGAAATATATAAACATGTATAAGTGAAAAAATGTTTAGTGATAAAGGCTTTATTCTTTGCCTTTTTTGCCTCAAGAAAGTTACTAACAGAAACCTACAACTTCGTTCCCAGGGCCTAGTCGAAAATGAGACCGAGAGGCTGTAAAATCGTTATAATTACGCATGGTGATTTTACTTAATTTGCAAAGGTAACACTGCGAAACCTCATGTTTGTCTGTGAAGGAGAGAGTGGAGATTTGGCACAAGAGAGTCAGTGAGGTTTACGCAAAGCTCTAAGAATCCTGAGAACAAACTCCTCAGAAACTACTTTTCAAAAAAGTATTTCAAATTGTAAAAAACACTTGCTGAACAGAGGATACTCTTGCCTTGCAATCTGGCAGAAAAGCTGTTATCAGAAATTAAAATTCACCAGAAGGGCTCAGCGCTTTAATAAACACAGCAACAATTAAGACAAAAGAAGAAATCTTAATAAAAGCTTTACTCAAAAAATGGCACTTAATACAAAATCAACCACTTCTTGTCCAAATTTTACAGAACCACCTATTACTTCTTATAAGAAAGGAAAGTCCTTTAATAAGGATTTTCCCCTTAGAGCCAAATTATAAAGGGTTTACATCCGATATGGTATCACGCAGGTAGGATGCAGCTCGAAGAAGGACGGTCTGAAATTCAGGTTACCACGGTCTTTGTGAATTGAAGCGCTTAGGAATTTGATCACGTACGTTCATATTTCGGGATTAGCTTTTTCAACGAAATAAAGGAGCAAAATCACGTGACCCAACCTGTTAACAATTGGCGCCAAAATCAATGTAAATGCTAAAAGCAGCGTAAGCCGTTGTTTTTGTACTTTAATATTTCCCAAGAGGCCGGAATATAATAGAAAATAATCTACCTTTTCAGTTCTCTTTCCATAAGAACCAATGGGGATACAGCGTCTAATGTTCAAATATAACATTTCCATTTGTGAGAGGAGCAGACGCTGGCAAGTCGATCCGATCCGGTTTAATATATAGATTTAGCCAGGGCTAAAAGCGAGGCTCCCATTAGTAAATTTATAATTTAAATTAAACAATAAACTTGTATTCGAATTCCACAATTCAGTTAACTTTAGAGCACATTTATGTGACTTTTGAGGGAAAGGCTACCTGATTTTAGAGAAAAATAATTTGCAAACAACCCAAGAGTGAACCAAATCTTACATCGAGTTGATAGCCTCATATGTACACTCAAAAACTGGTAATCATCTTTTATCACATTTAAGAGCCGTAATGGCTATTGATCACCGTAGATCAATTAGGCTTAGAAAAAAAATCAGGCCAACGTTTTGGCGTTCGACAAGTTTACTTTGCAAAATCTTGCCAACAAATCTGGGTGTGTGTAAACCAACCTTTTATACCATGGATAGAAAGCAGTATTTCACAATACAAATTGCTCTCATTAAATATTCATAAACTGTTAAAAAAATTTTCCAAAATCACCTATACGGCCATCCGGTTCTCACTTTTGTAGTGCGAGCTGTAGCGAGTGTTTGAATGAACATTAACAGAGTTACGCTCCAAGATAATAAAGAATCTATCATGTTTATTTTTTATTTGATGGTTTAACGCGCGGCATTTTGAGAACTCCTGCACGCGATGTTCACTGAGCGACTGAAAACAATCGGCATAGCGATCAGTTAAAATTGCAAGAGAGACTACTAACAATCAATAAAAGAAACATAATTCGGTGAAACATAAACAGAGACAACAATTTTCATTCAGGAAGACAAATATTAAAGTGTCCCTAAATATCCTGAGTCTTCAAGCTTCAAGCTTAAGTTTGCTTAAGTTTATGTTTTAAGCCGGCTTCCCGGTGTTTGTTTTTTCAAAGACGAACTCGAGGCAAGAAAATCGCTCAAAGCTTTCTTTTCCGGCCAGAATTATAACTAAAGATTCTTTGGAACATTTTCTTTCTAGTTGCGGTGAGAAACTGTCTAAAGGCTTTTTAAAGTTCTGTAAGATTATATCAAACCAGATACTCGGTGAGATCGTTGTCTCAAATCTTACAAACGCGCATAAACTAAATTCCCGCATAAACTACGCTCCACTTCATTAAATTAGATACAAAAAACAAACATGAAATACAATAATTTCTCTGGCTTACCATTCGAGATGCAGCTCCTGAAAGTTATCAGGTAAAGCCAGTATCGCTCCAGACTTTGCAATCCTCTTACGCATCAAGCAAGGTGAAAACGAAAACGATGCCATCCGAAATCGGATTTCCGACTTTGACAAGCGACGTATTTCTCAACCAAAAACCCAATAAACAAACTAGCCATGAGTAACAGAAGACTCCTGATAGCAGCTGAATTTCATTTTGTACATCCAGTGGAAAAAGACAGTTAAAAACATCACAAGTTGACACAAAACTCTGTCAGCTTCAGCTGTTAAAGTAAACAAGATTCAAGATGCTGCATAAATTTTGCGCATGAACTCACCTGTCAAATTTTGACCAATCAGAGCATAAAAATTGGACGTAGAGCGTGACCAACGCGTGACCATTGTGAGAAAAAACAAAAGCAACTGTCTTCCCTGCCTGTAACAGCTGGCTGAATTTTCACGTCCGAGGTCAGTTTGCAATCAAAATTTTAATTGTGCAGCACATAAACACAACATATTTCATATGAATTTAGAAAAAAAAAATTGAACTTGAGCCTGCGATCATTTGAAAACTAGTTTACTTGTCAGCGGATAACTTCAAAAAATACTTGACCTCGACGGGTCGACACCTGAGCCCGCGATACGGTCAAGTGATACTGGTCAGCGGGTACTCTGTTTTGACAGCTGTCAATTGATCAAAACATTGATGTCCAATATGTGTGCATTATCAGTTTTCCTGTGCTCCCAAACTAGTAAAAGTATGAGATTGAACGTTGTTCGCGATCTAGTAAAACAGTTAACTGGTCAGCGGACAGCTTCCAAATAAATCACGTCACCTCGATGAGTTGAAACATGAGCCCGCGATATGGTCATGGGATACTGGTCAGTGGCTATCCTGTTTGGACAGCTGTCAATTGACCATATTGTTAATGTCCTATATTAAAGATGTGGACTTGCCAAGACACGCCTGAGACACCCCTCCCTTCCTTTTGATAGTCTCCCCTACCCCACCCATACAATCTGTAGACGCGTACGTACGTACGTACGCTCGGTCAATCACGTGACAACCAAACGAAAAGCGGTTGACCATATTCCATGGGTATGGGGCTCTGTCCCACGCGCGCTTCGCGCGCGCGGGAGCCCCGCTATTAATTACAGCTCAAGTGGTCGCCCCCGCAGTCAAATTGTAAGTCTTCTTGACATTGCATTTAATGTAAGTAACTTTGCTGACTTATGGTGAAAAGGGGAATTGGTTAAAGTTCTCGGGCGGCGCCGCTGTCCTGATTACTTGGTGTACGTGTCATCAGTGTACTTAGAGCTAGGGTTCGAAAGAATTCAGTACTAACGGTCTTATAATAAAGAAACACTGAAGAGGAATACAAAACTGTGGGAAAAAACCGAACGACTTTAAATATTTACTGGTAAAATGCAATCAAAGCTTCTTTGTAAAGAATCAACTTTTGTTCAAGGGCGTTTCATCGCTAGTTCATGAAAAAATAATACTTTGATATGATCGCTTTGTAAATTTAGGCTTTGAATACACCCTACTTGACTCGATCAGTGACATTCTTGCTCTGCAAAGGAACTCGACGCGTGGCGACGAAATGATTTGGTGAATTTAAGACCATCAGGATCAGGAATACCCAACGACCGAATGTTTCCAAATACGCCAATAGTGTGTCAAATAGTTTTCTTCTCTCTACTTTAGAAGCCTGCTTGGTCAATTTGGAGCTGTCCTAAAAATAATGTTTCGATGTCTTTAAGAAACTAACCAATAGGTCGGTCGTCTCGAACGTTTTAGGTGGCTAACTCTGTAGCTGATAGCTACCCTGGTACCCACCCTGATGGGTTCGGTCGAACGTCAGAGAACATGGGATATATAGCCGTTCTTGAGGACGCTGAATTCTTGAGGACGCTTTGTCTCCCAGTACACCGAATTATTCAGGAAACCTTTTTTTTAACAATAATTGCAAAATATTCAGTATATGAGTAATAAAAATCATTCGAAAAACACAACCTACAAAAATCTTTGGTAAGTTAGAACAAAAACTCTGAATATCTTTCCATGGACGGTTTTCGGCCAGGTCATTCCGGATTCCAAGCCATGTCGTATCATTTCACTTTAATTTCAGAAATGATTTACGAATGGAACGGTTAACCAGAAAATCTGCTGCCTTTCTCAAGCCTTAGACTTACAAATCTCAAAGCAATATTTGTTGCGAGCTCGAACAGTTATTTTACGGTGCTTATATTACAATAATGAAGAGGTAAAATACAAACTACAGCCTACGATTATCTAACCAATATCAACTCACAGTATACTCGTTGATCCCCGGGGTTTTAAAGCGCGGAGAGACAATGACCATGGCTCAGAGTGGATTAACGTTTGTCTCCCTTCTTCTTTTATCTATTGTCGCCGTTGGTAAGGCAACTACACGTATTAATCAAGCACTTAGTCATTAAGCAAAGAACTTGAAAGCTAAGGTCGCGATGTTACTCTCAGTGTTCAATAGGCTTTAAAGTTAAGGTTATTTTTTGCACAGATTTACTTATATAAATATATAAGACGACTCATTCCGGGGCGAAGCCAGAAGTTATTGGTTGTGCGCTCCCTATACGAAGCCAATTTCTAACGCGGAGGCCTCGGCAGTTTTTAAGATTGACCTGTCAAGGATGATGCGTCAAGGATAATGCCATGACAATATGCGCCCCTGACCGATTCTCATCACCTATTACTATACCTCTGTACACATTTTACAAAGTGGAATATAACTTTTTTTTATCATCATTATTCTTTGCAGGCCAGTGCTCACGCCAGACTTCAAAGCCATGTTCAGACATCTTCAATGTTAACTTTGTGTACCTCCCAACTGACAAAATGCCCACCACTACTCCTGACATGAAAGCTCCAGATGACGCCTGGTTTGAAAATAAGGATTATTGTAAAAGGCATTGCGAAGCGAAATGTATCGCAGTTTGGAAAGGTAAAGGTTGCAGCGCTTTCTCGTCCATGTTGAAATCTAACGGCCAATGCAGCTGCTACGGATGGAAGATTACGCCTTCGTTTAGCGAGGACTCTAAATACCTTTTTGGATACTGTGTGCCTCGTGACAAGAAAGGACAGTGAGTAATCGTTGGTGTTTGAGCTGGCTGATGCTACCCGGACGATCTCCTGTGTCTCCGAGTGTTCACTCTTAGATGGCGTGTTGTGTAGTCGGCTTCGTTTTGTTTTATGCAATTATGTACTTTTTCTTTTGTCATTTTTTTTTCTGTGCACAGAAACACTTATGGGTCAGTCCAAAGTTATGGCTCTTGGCCAGTCTAAGTCATTTTTATCTAGGTAGTATGTCAACTTTGTTTATTATAAGCAATGTCAAGAAAATATATGCTGTAGTGAAATAAACATTTACCTACTCGAAAAAAACAAAAGGCCTATTGTTTTCCCAAACGGTAGCTCCTCGTTTTAGTAACGGGCCATTGATTCTTCTGAGCCAAATATTTACCAGCTTTAATTGTAGCTACTCTAACTTGTTTTTTGGCCATCTAAGGCCCTCCCCGTTTTTTCTCCGTTATAATTCCGCATGGTGATTTTACTTAATTTGCAAAGGTAACACTGCGAAACCTCATGTTTGTCTGTGAAGGAGAGAGTGGAGATTTGGCACAAGAGAGTCAGTGAGGTTTACGCAAAGCTCTAAGAATCCTGAGAACAAACTCCTCAGAAACTACTTTTCAAAAAAGTATTTCAAATTGTAAAAAACACTTGCTGAACAGAGGATACTCTTGCCTTGCAATCTGGTAGAAAAGCTGTTATCAGAAATTAAAATTCACTAGAAGGGCTCAGCGCTTTAATAAACATAGCAACAATTAAGACAAAAGAAGAAATCTTAATAAAAGCTTTACTCAAAAAATGGCACTTAATACAAAATCAACCACTTCTTGTCCAAATTTTACAGAACCACCTATTACTTCTTATAAGAAAGGAAAGTCCTTTAATAAGGATTTTCCCCTTAGAGCCAAATTATAAAGGGTTTACATCCGATATGGTATCACGCAGGTAGGATGCAGCTCGAAGAAGGACGGTCTGAAATTCAGGCTACCACGGTCTTTGTGAATTGAAGCGCTTAGGAATTTGATCACGTACGTTCATATTTCGGGATTAGCTTTTTCAACGAAATAAAGGAGCAAAATCACGCGACCCAACCTGTTAACAATTGGCGCCAAAATCAATGTAAATGCTAAAAGCAGCGTAAGCCGTTGTTTTTGTACTTTAATATTTCCCAAGAGGCCGGAATATAATAGAAAATAATCTACCTTTTCAGTTCTCTTTCCATAAGAACCAATGGGGATACAGCGTCTAATGTTCAAATACAACATTTCCATTTGTAAGAGGAGCAGACGCTGGCAAGTCGATCCGATCCGGTTTATTAATTTCAGCTCAAGTGGTCGCCCCCGCAGTCAAATTGTAAGTCTTCTTGACATTGCATTTAATGTAAGTAACTTTGCTGACTTATGGTGAAAAGGGGAATTGGTTAAAGTTCTCGGGCGGCGCCGCTGTCCTGATTACTTGGTGTACGTGTCATCAGTGTACTTAGAGCTAGGGTTCGAAAGAATTCAGTACTAACGGTCTTATAATCAAGAAACACTGAAGAGGAATACAAAACTGTGGGAAAAAACCGAACCACTTTAAATATTTACTGGTAAAATGCAAGCAAAGCTTCTTTGTAAAGGATCAACTTTTGTTCAAGGGCGTTTCATCGCTAGTTCATGAAAAAATAATACTTTGATATGATCGCTTTGTAAATTTAGGCTTTGAATACACCCTACTCGACTCGATCAGTGACATTCTTGCTCTGCAAAGGAACTCGACGCGTGGCGACGAAATGATTTGGTGAATTTAAGACCATCAGGATCAGGAATACCCAACGACCGAATGTTTCCAAATACGCCAATAGTGTGTCAAATAGTTTTCTTCTCTCTACTTTAGAAGCCTGCTTGGTCAATTTGGAGCTGTCCTAAAAATAATGTTTGGATGTCTTTAAGAAACTAACCAATAGGTCGGTCGTCTCGAACGTTTTAGGTGGCTAACTCTGTAGCTGATAGCTACCCTGGTACCCAACCTGATGGGTTCGGTCGAACGTCAGAGAACATGGGATATATAGCCGTTCTTGAGGACGCTGAATTCTTGAGGACGCTTTGTCTCCCAGTACACCGAATTATTCAGGAAACCTTTTTTTTAACAATAATTGCAAAATATTCAGTATATGAGTAATAAAAATCATTCGAAAAACACAACCTACAAAAATCTTTGGTAAGTTAGAACAAAAACTCTGAATATCTTTCCATGGACGGTTTTCGGCCAGGTCATTCCGGATTCCAAGCCATGTCGTATCATTAAGATTTCACTTTAATTTCACAAATGATTTACGAATGGAACGGTTAACCAGAAAATCTGCTGCCTTTCTCAAGCCTTAGACTTACAAATCTCAAAGCAATATTTGTTGCGAGCTCGAACAGTTATTTTACGGTGCTTATATTACAATAATGAAGTGGTAAAATACAAACTACAGCCTACGATTATCTAACCAATATCAACTCACAGTATACTCGTTGATCCCCAGGGTTTTAAAGCGCGGAGAGACAATGATCATGGCTCAGAGTGGATTAACGTTTGTCTCCCTTCTTCTTTTATCTATTGTCGCCGTTGGTAAGGCAACTACACGTATAATCAAGTACTTAGTCATTAAGCAAAGAACTTGAAAGCTAAGGTCGCGATGTTACTCTCAGTGTTCAATAGGCTTTAAAGTTAAGGTTATTTTTTGCACAGATTTACTTATATAAATATATAAGACGACTCATTCCGGGGCGAAGCCAGAAGTTATTGGTTGTGCGCTCCCTATACGAAGCCAATTTCTAACGCGGAGGCCTCGGCAGTTTTTAAGATTGACCTGTCAAGGATGATGCGTCAAGGATAATGCCATGACAATATGCGCCCCTGACCGATTCTCATCACCTATTACTATACCTCTGTACACATTTTACAAAGTGGAATATAACTTTTTTTTATCATCATTATTCTTTGCAGGCCAGTGCTCACGCCAGACTTCAAAGCCATGTTCAGACATCTTCAATGTTAACTTTGTGTACCTTCCAACTGACAAAATGCCCACCACTACTCCTGACATGAAAGCTCCAGATAACGCCTGGTTTGAAAATAAGGATTATTGTAAAAGGCATTGCGAAGCGAAATGTATCGCAGTTTGGAAAGGTAAAGGTTGCAGCGCTTTCTCGTCCATGTTGAAATCTAACGGCCAATGCAGCTGCTACGGATGGAAGAGTACGCCTTCGTTTAGCGAGGACTCTAAATACCTTTTTGGATACTGTGTGCCTCGTGACAAGAAAGGACAGTGAGTAATCGTTGGTGTTTGAGCTGGCTGATGCTACCCGGACGATCTCCTGTGTCTCCGAGTGTTCACTCTAAGATGGCGTGTTGTGTAGTCGGCTTCGTTTTGTTTTATGCAATTATGTACTTTTTCTTTTGTCATTTTTTTTTTGTGCACAGAAACACTTATGGGCCAGTCCAAAGTTATGGCTCTTGGCCAGTCTAAGTCATTTTTATCTAGGTAGTATGTCAACTTTGTTTATTATAAACAATGTCAAGAAAATATATGCTGTAGTGAAATAAACATTTACCTACTCGAAAAAAACAAAAGGCCTATTGTTTTCCCAAACGGTAGCTCCTCGTTTTAGTAACGGGCCATTGATTCTTCTGAGCCAAATATTTACCAGCTTTAATTGCAGCTACTCTAACTTGTTTTTTGGCGATCTAAGGCCCTCCCCGTTTTTTCTCCGTTTAGCGTCGTCCGGACCGACCCAAATGTTTGGCATTTTCAGAAAAAAAAAAACAAGTAAAGACGTAGTTAAACAATTTTTCACTTGAAATAATTCTTTTAATCTTTAAAAGGAGCATAGTAACATCACAGAGAAAAACAGGAACAAAAATACGGGAACATAATTACAGTATATTGTGCATGTTGTTTAACTTTTAACCTCATCCAGGGGGACCAGGGCCTCCTCTTCCGAGAGTTCAATCTTGTGATTTTTTTTTTAGGTTTCAGTTTTTTTCATTCCGACCGACCAATCCAATATCAGGAAACGCATTCGACGCTAAACGAAAAAAAAGAGGGGGAGGGGTGGGGTTGGCCTAAAAAGTAAACAGCGGTGATAAAGCACCGCATCATATTTTTTAAAGTCTCTTTTCCCTACAAGGACAGGCTCCGCACCCGTGCTCAACTGTCCAGAGTTGTTTATAAGGCTGGTTGTTGGGACTGCCAGGATTTCTTCATAGGTAAAACTAAACGTAGCGGATTGCACGACAGAAAAACTGAACACTTCAAAGCCATTACAAGTAGCAATCATCAGCTATTGAAGACCATGTGAGGTCAACTGGTCATAACTTGAAATTTCGAAATTTTGGTAAAAGGACGCTGGGACAGGCATTGCAGATTAACAACTTTATTGACTTTATCTTCGACATGAAGATTTCAGTACCAAAACAATGACAAATGAAAAAGGTAAAATTGAAGTTAAGTAAGAAAGAAAGAAAAATTATTTGGCCATGTACGGCTTCTACGCTACTCGTATGGTAAGAAAGTTTAATTAGAGTCGGATTGCAAGATAAAGGAGACTGTTGATTAGGAATTTGGAACCTTCTCCAAATGAAAATATCAGCAGGGAAAAAGGTTACCTTTTTTAGTTTGCATGTTTTTTCTTTTATATGCAAATTTTCCCACCATACGTTATCTTTTATATTTGAATGTGTTGTTTTTCAACGGATTATTACTTCAGAAGATGTACTGACGTAACAGTAGTCTCCTTCGCAGCCGTTATTAGGGTCGTCACTCGTCACGCAACGCTCCTCCCCACTAGTGGGGAGGAGCGTTGCGTGACGAGTGACGACCCTAATAACGGCTGCGAAGGAGACTAACGTAACAGTGGATGTATGCTGGAACATAAGAAACGTCAAGTTTACGATTTTGTCTCAGTTTTGCTCCTCTAATAAACCAGAAAATGAGACCGTTATTTTATACTACACTCTAACCTCACAGGATTAAACAAATCGGAGAAAGACATTAAGTTATATTTTTTTTATTGATCTGTTTACTTGTAACTAAAAACTTGGCTATAATGTTTATGAAACAGTTCAACTTAGAAACACTTTGTCTTATTACATTAAAAAAATAATCTGAAATCGAGCTAGGTCATCAAAAGAAATAACTACAATTAATCCACAGTTATCAATTAATTTTGTTGGTTGCTTTTGCAATTGTATTCCTATAACGGCAACTATAAATAAAATTGTTGTTGCTGCGTACAATCGTAAGACAAATTAGTCACGGCTAAAACAGTGCTTGTAAGGTACCCTAAAATTCCAGAGACAGCAGTGTCATTGTGCATTGTTATTGTGGACAACAACGGATGAGGAACTGGAGCTGGTAGATCAAACTCATCTTCTTTTTCAGTTTCGTCTTCAGATGGATATTCGTCATCGGTCAACAGCAGCAAATCATCTGTTTCTAAGTATGGCAAGTGAGCAGTTGCTGTATTGCCTAGGTCTTCTTCTATTATAGTGGAAAGAATTGGTTTCTGAATGTTTGGTTTATCATACGCTTGATCCCAATGTACTTGATCCCAGTCATCTTAGCCTGCGTAGCAAGCGTTTCCGTTTGGTTTCGGAGCAAAGAAAGACCGAGGAACGGGATTCTCAGTTTATGAAACAAGTGTCAAAAAATAAAAACGCCATTTTTCGCGCGGTCTTTGACTCTCGTTCCTCGTTCTTTGCTCCTAAACCGCACGGAAACGCTTGCTACGCAGGCTACAGTCATCTCCATAATCGTAAGTCTCGGATTTTGGTTCATAATCGTAATAATAATCCCACTCTCCATAAAAGTCACATCGTTAAAGTCACCATAATAATAATCCCAATCAAGAGAGTCATAATTGGGGGAGTATATATGCAACTCCGGATGGCTGGAAGAGGTTGGAGTACTGTCATTGAAAGCAGCGATTCGGCTCTGATGTGTCGGCGGTGATAAGGCTCGCTGTCGTGGTTGAGGGCCACTTGAGTATTGTGTGTAGTAGTATTGTGTGGAGCAGGCAGAGCGTACCTGGGTAAAGGCGGTCGTTCACGTTCATGGTTGTTCCGTCGTGGACAACTGTTTTGATAATGGCCAGGCAAACAACATACATAATAATAAGGTCGGCCATCTCTTGATCGCTCCCTAGTGATACGTGTCTCTAGTTGACGTTGTGCGAGACCAGTGATGCGTGATTGATTGATTTCCCATATGCTTCAAAAGTTCAGTAAGTTCTTCAACCTTACGTTGGTAACCCACTTGTGGCTCTGAATAAGCGGCAACTTTATCTGACTTGCTAACTGTAAGTGTAAGTTCACTTAGCTTCTGTGTTAATGTTTCTATTTGTGCTTGAAAAGACTGTTGTTGTGAAGTATTAAGTGAAGCGTTAGGACCTGTTGCTTGTGCGGGTACCTGTTGACTGCGCGTAATTGCTTCAATTAGGCTTTCAATTTGGCTGCTTTCTTTCGTGCTAGTTTCTCACTGCGAAATTGAGTCGACTGTTCTAGCCACTTCTTCTGCTTGCATGAGTGTTTCCGGCAGTCTTTAAAGGTTGCAATACTCCTTCTGTGAAATGTGTCACTTTGTCCACTTCAGCCATATTAAGTCCGCTAAACAGTTCATGCATATCACTGATATAATCTGGTAGTAATTCATTTGGGCCTTGACGGCGAGCAACTAAACGACGTCGTTTGACTCATGCACGGTCTTTGGTAGAGTAACTTTTCACCAGGGCTTTTTTTAAAATGTTATAGTCTCCACGCTCGTCTGGTGGCAATTCAAACATAAATTAAAAGTTTCTACTGGTCCAGCAAGATTGTTAATAAGCTGTGTTCTTGCGGCAGGGACATCCAAGCTGGTTCCTTTAGAGTCCATAACTAGTTCTAATTTCTCAAACCAGCCATTTATGTCCTCATTTTCATATCCATGGAATTTGTTGATGTTTACGTCTTTATTTAAGAGCTTTTGAGTAAGTTCATGTTAGCGCACGAATGTATTCTCCATTCACACTGGTTGAACTTGAATCGTCAGTAGTATCAGAGTTTGCGAATGGTTCACTATGTCTGGCGGCAGTAACTCCTAATCCGCCTTCACAACTTTAACGTGAGAAATGTTTATAAATATCAGCAGGTGAATTGATAGTCGGAAAGTGTTGTCCACCAGCAGTATAACTAATAACAATTGGTGTATTAGTTATCACCTCTGGTTGTTCTATAATTGTAGGATCTGCCGGTGCGGTGATAGAGGGTAATGTACTAATAAGAGGTGAAATATTACCAGTAACAGGTGACGTACTCGCGGGTACCCGTTGACTACCTGTTGCAAAAATTTTATCCGTACAGTTCTCTTTTCCTTTTTTTTTTTCTGAGTAAAGTTCTTCCTCAGATTCTGCGAGAGCTCTGAGGCGCCGGAGGCCAAGGCACTGAGACCGTCGTCGCTATCGGAAACAACACTAATATCCACGGGTACCAAGCTGGTCTTGTCAAACCCTACAGAGTTTTTGTGAGAAGGTTCCAACAGATCCGAACTATTTCCTTCTTTAGTAACTGGCCGACGCTTCAATTCTGGGGCTATTTTTGATTCGTCAAAAGGCAGATCGCACTCGACGCAGGCGTCTACTTTCGACTTCGGAGTAAAACTTTAGTTCTTACTCCGGCGCCTTAGGTTGCAACGTTCTTTCTTTTTCGTGAAAAATTTCGGCATTAAGTTAAATTGACTTACTTGGGCGTAATCTCTTGCTCCAAGGGGTTACATCCTGTTCTGTGAAGTTTCTTTACCCTCTGGTATTCCTTGCGTAATTGCCACTAATCTAGACCAGTGTGAAAAAACGTTTTTCACTTAAACACCAGTGTGGAAACAGGTTTTTCCTTCACAAAAGGGTAAAACGGCGGACGGGGAAAACACTCTAGACTCGCTGGGAAAGGCCTTATCCTGGGGACACTCGCTGGCTGCGGGAAGGCACGGAATCTCTTACGCCTGCTGAATACCCTTAAGACAATGACTACAACAGAACTTGTCTCCAATGTAGATGTTTAATCCAAGACTATACCGCGGGTACAGTCAAAATATAACCAACCAAAATGTAACCAAGACTAGATGCAACGAGGATGTAACCGAAGAGGCTCCTAAAAAAGCACTCATATTTAAGAGGGTCTCAATGGGGTTAACCGATAGGCTTAAAACGGCCAAAAATTTAGTCGATAGCCGTAAAAATTGAAAAATTTTAACCGTTAGCCGTAAATAGGGTAAAAAAGAGTTAAGCTTAAAAGAAACTGTTTCCAAGATTTGCTACTTTTAAGGGAGGTACTAGACTCACTTATGGTTGCGTTTTTTTATCTCCCGGCTAGTGTGACCCTGTACGCACGTTAGGCAAACCGCCTTTTAGGTGTTGACCGAGACCTAAGCTCCATCTCGGCGACTCTCTCGGGGAACTAATTTTTTTTTCCATAGCGAAAGTGTGGCCTCCCGCTGGGGATCAATATTTGCGATTTTCAGGAAGTCGTGCCCTCGAAACACTAGTGAAACAACACACAGAGATGTCACTGTTTGTAAAACACGTTGCTGATAAACAACATTTCCCTGTTTTTCTCTGACGCTACGTCTCCCCACGCAATCTCGGTCAAGGCATTCCGGTGGCGAACTCGCTAGGACCACGTGACCCGAAACACATTAGCCGCGCGGAATAATGATGCCTACGGACAAGGCAACAGTCCTTCGCTATCATTAAAAACACTGGACACGGGAATTTTGTTGCTGGCCGTTTTCACGCCAGAGCTAGAAATGGATTATCGGTCTGAGACTAGCCTGTGTACAGTCGGGCCCTCCCCACAAACACCCCTTGTCCGATTTTTTTCTGAGGGGAGGGGGCGGCTAGGCTGTAGACAGACTATCTGGAACGAATAATCCCGTCTTCAAACTGTCCGTCGAAATTGACGGATACAGTCAGGCGGATTGTTCATTCAAAATTAAAACTATTCCATTTTCAAATTAAGAAGTATTACCTATCTGTCGCGAATCATCAAACGGATAACCCGTCTCACACGAATAATACGTCTCTTGTGTGAAAACGGCCATTTCTGTTATAATGAATGTCGCGCCCCGGCCTTGAGTTGGGCGTTTGCGTATCCGCTTTTGCTTTTTCACAAAGATTATTTTTAAATTGCCCATTGATATTTCTATGTGTAAAATAATATTAGAAGTGAAATACTTTATAAAAAGTATGATCTATCAAATGTTAAAATTTTTCAAAAGAATAGCTTGTTGATGATCCGAAGACCTTTATTTTGATTTAAAGACACAAAATATACAGGTTAATTTATATTTATCTTTTTGAAACAAAAGAAGTAAATTTTTAACTTTTTTTTTTACCCGCAACTGAAAAAAATTAACCTATAGCCGTGAAAGAACCAAAATTTTAGCCGATAACCGTAAAAGCCACCACCCCATTGAGACCCTCATTTAAGCCTAAGCTAGCGAAGCGATACAGACTACATCACAACTCAACGAGTCAAATTACAGAGCACAACAATCATTTCTAAAAGACTACTGGTGGAAACCTAAGCTTGTTTTGAAACATTAATTACTTCCAAAAGCTACACAGGTGGATAACGGCTTTTTCTAGAGGTTGATTACAGTTTGTAGGCCAAATACAATTATGACTCGACAAACAAGTTTACGCTCAATAAATCAGCAGGTTGTTTACGCCTTAAAGAGGTTAAGACTAAAGAATAAATGATTTCTACCTTGGCTTTTCATATTTTTATCAGCGAAAGCAAATTAACTAAACAACAGTAAATCCTCTCTTCACAACAGATCCACAGGGTTTTAAAGCGTGAGACAATAATCATGGCTCAGAGTGGCTTAACGTTTGTCTCCCTTCTTCTTTTATCTATTGTCGCCGTTGGTAAGGCAACTACACGTATTAATCAAGTATTTTATTGAGCAAAGAACTTGAAAGCTAAGGTCGCGACGCTACTCTCAGTGTTCAATAAGCTTTAAAGTTAAGGTTATTTTTTGCACAGATTTACTTATATAAATGTAAGACGACTCATCCCGGGGCGAAGCCAGAAGCCATTGGTTGTGTGCTCCCTACGAAGCCAATTTCTAACCCGGAGGCCTCGACAGTTTTTAAAATTGACCCGTCAAGGATCATGATGCGTCAAGGACTGAATGCCATGACAATATGCGCCCCTGAGCGATTCTCATCACCTATTACTATACCTCTGTACACATTTTACAAAGTGGAAAATGACTTTTTTTATCATCATTATTCTTTACAGGCCAGTGCTCACGCCAGACTTCAAAGCCATGTTCAGACATCTTTAATGTTAACTTAGTGTACCTCCCAACTGACAAAATGCCCACCACTACTCCTGACATGAAAGCTCCAGATGACGCCTGGTTTGAAAACAAGGATTATTGTAAAAGGCATTGCGAAGCGAAATGTATCGCAGTTTGGAAAGGTTGCAGTGCTTTCTCGTCCATGTTGAAATCTAACGGCCAATGCAGTTGCTACGGATGGAAGATTACGCCTTCGTTTAGCGAGGACTCTAAATACCTTTTTGGATACTGCGTGCCTCGTGACAAGAAAGGCCAGTGATTAATCTTTGCTGGTATTTGAGCTGGCTGATGCTACCCGGACGATCTCCTGTGTCTCCGAGTGTTCACTCTTAGATGGTGTGTTGCGTAGTCGGCTTAGTTTGGTTTTATGCAATTATGTTGTTTTTCCATTGTTATTTTTTTCTGTGCACAGAAACACTTATGGGCCAGTCTAAGTCATTTCTATCTAGGTAGAATGTCAACTTTGCTTATTACCAGCAATGTCAAGAAAATATATGCTGTAGTGAAATAAACTTTCATCTACTCGAAAAAAACAAAAGGCCTATTGTTCTCCAAAACGGTAGCTCTCGGCCGTTGATTCTTCTGAACCAAATATTTACCAGCTCTAAATTGTAGCTACTCCAACTTTTTGTTTGGCCATCTAATAAGGCCCTCCCCGTTTTTTCTCCGTTTGGCGTCGTCCGACCGACCCAAATTTTTGGCATTTTCAGAAAAAAAACAAACACAAAAACAAAAAAAAAACAAACAAGTAATGACCTAGTTAAACCATTTTTCACTTGAAATAAAGAAATAACTACCATTAATCCACAGTTATCAAGTTACCGTAAAATTCCGAAAATAGGCCCCTCTATGTATAAGCCCCTCCAAATATAGGCCCCCCAAACGGGTAACGCAAAAAACCCTCCGTTAAATCGCCCCTCCAAATCTAAGTCCCCCGGGGACTTGTACATGGAAAATTGCCCTCAAATACAAAGTACAACAAAACAAAAACGTTAAATTTACTTCCAACTATAAGGCTAGCCCAATCGAGTTTGGAACGCAAATTTCCCTCCGTAGATAAGCCCCTCCGAATATACGCCCCTCCAAAAATAAGCCCCTCAAAAAGGGCCTTTGAAAACTATAATCCCCGTCGGCTTATTTTCGGAATTTTACGGTATTTTGTTTGTTGTTTCTATAACGGCAACTACAAATAAAATTGTTGTTGTTGCTTACAATCACAAGACAAATTAGTCACGGCTAAAACAGCAATTCGAAGGTTACACGTCACAGGTCACGAATATATTCGATCATCACCCAGAAAATTCCTTCTCATTTCGTCTGTCGAGCGTATCTGTTCGCAGCCTGCGTGGCAGGCGTTCGAAAGGGAATGGGAAGGGGATTAGGGCGCAAGACCACGTTTCTCTCGCGCCTAAAACTCCCTTTCCCAAAACTCCCTTTCCCTTCCCTTTCAAACGCCTGCCGCGCAGGCTAATCTGTTCGGTGAAGATGGCCAAGGGAGGGGGAAGTGTTTATTTCTAAACACAACCTCTCCTCCGCTAATATCGAGTATCAACAAAAATTTAACAACGTACCCTCCCTCCGTCCACTCAGGATCTGAAGCTGAAGCTTTCTCAGTCTCAGACAGTCGTTTTTTTTTTTTTTTTTACAGAAGCAAGGTGAACGGAAAGCCTGTTAACATCACCTGGGCTAAAAAGAAATGTGTCCGGATATCTTCGCGGAAAATGAGACTTTCTGTGGCTCGATTCTCGTATTAAAACGACCGCCCATGCAAATTGGTCATTTTGGGACGTGTCGTGTCTAATCCCTTGGATGTCAAGTGCCAATCATGTATGCGTCACGATCGGTCCTCAGTACTCGGGACGGTGCCACATATGCATTAATCACGGTTCAGAAAAGTTTCAAAAACGCTTTTTGGACATGATGAGTGAAAACATTACAAAGACCAGAACAAAAATGAATAAACAGCAAGTGCAACAAGAAAATGAGAATATCAGAGAAGAGCTGGAATCAATTACAGTTGTGTACCGTGGCAAAGAACACAAGATCGAATTTCCCAACAATGCGGACGCGAAATTGATATGTCAATGCATCAAGCGTGAAACCGGTGTAAGGGGCTCGTTTTATGTGCACTTTGGAGAACAGTCAAATAACTATTTACACTGCTCAAGTGTTACTAGAGGAAATTTAGCCAAACTGGCAGGAAAATCTCTTGAAGTAAGAGGAGGAAATGGTAAGGACGTCCGAACATGTTTCAAAACTTAATTGAGCTTTTAAAATTTTAAGTGTGGAGTAGTTTGTGATCGTGTTACGTAATGCGAACCGAGAAAACTAGCATTATTGCATTAAGGTATTACAGGGTTTTTAACTGAATAAAACAAAGTGAAAATAATATTTTAAGCAAAGTGAAAGTTGGAAATTGATACCCGACCACTATTTAATGTAAAGAATGGTTTATTTTCTCCATAAACCGTATGACAATCACTGACAACAAGTTGCAGGGACAAAATTTATTGTGTTAACTAATTACACGATCTGTCACAGCAAGTATAAAGTTTGGCATCATAGCATGCCCACAGAGCCTAGAATCCAGAACTCTGCCGCCTATGGCATTCTAAAGCTGTATGTGTTGCCCCGATCAAATCTTCATTCCACTTTACACTAAATATTGGTCTAGGGTAGTCTTAGGCCGGAAGAGGGGGAGGGGGCACTCCCTTCTTTGAGCCCTTTTTGGTGTGATATTGGGTATATAGATATGGAACCTGATAGTTGTGAGAAGCATGCCATGCACTGCACTCCCACACATTTCCAGGCACTGGGTACTCAATTTACACTATCGAAAGCATGTAAAAAACTCAATCAGTAATTATTTTGTATCTCTACAATTAATTCACAGAAGATAATGAAAAGAGCATGATATTTTCTTTGCATCCTTTGGGAATCCAAGCCCTACGAGCTACAACAACACAGTATGCTCAATTGTGAACTAAAACTTCCCTTATAGTGAGGTATGGAATGAACGCGCCTTAAAGTAATTCCTGTAGTTTTCTGCTTTCCCCTTGTATCAAACTTGAAATTATGAGGTTGAAGTGAACAGTCTTTCCAGGGTCAGTTTATATGTTTTCTTATTCTCTATGATGAGTTTAATCCTGGCACCATGGTGACCACACACTTTCAGTGTGCCATGGGTTTAAATCTCAAAAGCAACACCCTACATGGGTCGAGTTTGCTGTTTGTTTGCGTCTCTGCTCTGACGTTTTTTCTCTGTCACTCAGGGTTCCCCAGTCCTCAAAAAAAGCAAAATATCCAAGTTTTCAATTTGATACCCATTTTGGCCAAATAAGGGAGTGCCCCCAGGTCTAACCATTTCCAGGGCAAAGGCAGAAACTAGTTATTTAAATACCCTGAGTGTCAATCACGGTGGGAACTGAACTCGCATCTCTCTCTGCAGACCAGCGCTCTTGATTAACAACTAACCTAACCTTACTGTGGCAAGGAATAGTTCAACTGGCTGACTGATTTCAGAGATAATACGGTTTTCATTCTGGTTAAAGAATACCATAAAGATCTAATTACCACAAAAAGTACCAGGAAGTCAACCTGTATGTCGTTAACTGCCTTTATGATGTGCATGTACATGCATGAGTGGTATATAAGTACAGACCAAACCTGAACATTCAGTTATTTAAACAGAGTTTTTCATGAAGGCATATAATGTAGACTAGAAAGGCATTCCCACTAAGGAAGAGATCTGGGGGTCCAAAGATTTCCTTAACCGTGGTCTAAGTTAGACTTTGTTTAAATAACTAACCCTCAGTGTCTCAATCCCTAAAAGCCTGGTTAATGGTAGAATTATCAAGAGCACGGTTATTCGCTAATACAAGCAATATTGGTTTTCAGATTTCAACAAGGGAGGAGACCCGATCTGGTATTACAACACCCAATCCCTGAAGCCTGGGGTTCAACGAAAGTTTAAAGAGATGGAGATTGTGCCTTTTGACAATCCTCCATGAGGAGTTCAAAGGAATCGTATAAACTAGATACTCTGATCTGTGATTTGTGTGAGGAAATGTGTCTAGCCCTGTAGCATGCTATTGAAGGAATTCTCTCATGAATGTAAGCGAGAGTACCAGAAGAGTGATAACGTTTCTTTTAGAAATAGCCTGAGCTAATTAGAGTGAAGAAAGAGCTATAACATTATGTAATTTGGCACAACTGTGAGTTTTCATGGAAGAGGATATGTAAGTCGCAGATGAAAAAAAGATTTTATTTGTCTGGGTTTTGAGTTGCTTACGTTATGTTAAGTCTTTGAAAAAAATTATTTTCTGTAAAATTTATATCAGATGTGTTGTTCCAGAAAAATTGCAGCGGTGCCATACTGCCCCCTTGGAGATTTTTAGCCTTGATCCCCCACCATCCCCATTTTTTGGCCTTTTGAGGTGCTCTTGACTTCTTCCTTGGAAGTTCCAATCAATCTTCATGGAGTTGGCAAGACTATTTTTTGGAACCACACAGAATGAATGGTAAACATTGGTTCACACACAAATAAACTTACATCTTCTGGACCAGATCATTTGTGCAGTCAAACCAACGTGAAAACATAAAGATTTACAACTCTTCTCACAAACACTGTGAAAAATTACTGTGTGTTTCCTAACATACCAGGACTAAGTTAAGTGGAGTGAAAAAAGTTTTGCCAGATGCTATTTATTTACCTGTAGAATAGATGCATGTCTGGATTTATAAAGTATTTATAGAATATTTATCTTAAAGAGTGTGTATTAGTCATTAAAGTGTTCAAGGAGTACTGATTTCTAAAGTGGAACCTTGGCTTAGTTTTACTTTTGTTATTAAAACTCCACTAAGGATCACTTGTTTGAGCCTCTGTCAATAACTGCTCTTCTCTTGGGGGATATTTCCTTGATTTTGCGGGGGGTCTTCAGTCTTAAACCTGGTATACAATTTCACTGTTTAGCATCTTGAAAAGGGAATGATCGTGGGCGATGTGTGCTCTACATAAAATTCTATCATGTCAGTTTTAAGGAAATACTTAATTCTGTGTGCGAAATGTAGTGAATAAAAAAGGTCAGTCTCAAACAGGGTAAGCATTGGAAGGGGGCTCAAATGCTTAGTGGTTGCTCCAGGCTGGACGCTATGCTACCTTTGTATAGCATAGCAGGTTTTGTGCCCCCCTCCTCCCCGTCTTTTTGCCACTGACAGTTGCCAAAGGATTCTTATTCTCCCAGAGTCAACAGTATTTTCAAGACATGTAAAACTGTTCTTCCTTTGATTTGCATCAATATTAAAAAACCCGAATGGTGTATTTTGGTACTACAGCAATATCCCCATCTCCCCATGAAGGGTTCTTTGGTTTAAACTCCACTTCTCTGGAAGTTTCCATTTAGTTTTATACTTTCTTCAAAAAATATTGACACTCTAATGACAGAATTTTCAATGATCCTCCATATGGTGGACATAAATATTTCTTGGAAACACACTATTTACATACCGTCAACTCTCTTGGGTAGGCACTCTGGAGAGTATAAAAGGACTAAGAATACCAGGGGCCATCTCTAGGGGTCTATTTAAAGGGGTGTACCTTAAGATTTCCCTCCCACCTGTTGTGGGCGACTCTGGTAATTTTGGGTGAGTACAAATTGCCACGGGAAGAACCAATCATTCTACTAGTCTTAATACTGAGATTTGTCACGTTGCAAGGCAAACCAAACCAATCAAAACATTTCAAGTTTGTGACCTTTTTCTTTATTCTCGACACCTTTACTTTCAGTTAACCAGTGAAAAAAAGAAGAAATACAAGATGCTATTTAATGTTTGGGTGGCCTGCAAGAGCAGATACCTACCTGCTTTTGTTTACTGGGTGTGTGAAGGAAAATCCTGGGGAGGGCATCTGCTCTCACCGGCTAAAGGTCAAAACACACTAGGTGAAAACTTGCAGCCACATGTTGTAGCAGCATGTCAGAGTGACAAATTTCTTTGTGTGCACTAGAAAATTTTGTGAAAATCTTTGTCTCTGCAACAGAATTTTGTCACCACAACAAGTCACAAAAAAGAAATCAGATTGAATTTGTGCAACTTGTTATGGCAACAAAATTCCCTTGTACACACAAAGCAATTTTACGCAGCAATGTGCTGCTGCAACTGGCCACCCAACCTGTACACAAGGAGTGATTTATCACTGGAACGGGTTGCTGCAATTTGTCACCTGGTGTGTTCCAACCTTAATTTATGGTTAAAGTAACAACAAAGGAAAAGTAATTAATGGGCAACGGTAAAAGCTCAGGTATATATATATCACAAAAATACATTTTATGTTGGCTAACTTCAAGTTAACAGTTGTGGTTCCAGCCACATAAAAACACTGCATTTATTTTCATAATCTGTAATATATGAACAACAAAAGAATGCAGTGCCATTTTTTGGCTTCCAGTTAAGGAAAGAGGTAATTTTTCATAGATAGTTTATGTTACTAAAAGTCACAATAATTATGCAGTGTCCAGCACTGTTTCTTGTAACCTCATTTCCTTCTTCACAGGTAAGTTTATCAACCGTTCTGAGTAGCCACTCCCATCATATACCAATAACCCTCTAATTAGAACTTTGGGTGTTTTAATTAATTACCACTTCTTACCATTGTCAACTACTGTGGGAAATCTTACGTACTTTTTAACTAGTAAAAAGTCATGAATTTAATCGGAAATTTTCACCAGCGTGTCAAGTATTGATCCCTTTTTTCCAACCAACACACAAAAAACAAAATTTCGTTTTTGAAAAGTTCTATAACCATAATAATATTGCTATCCATAATATAGTCATCTAGTATCATTTACAGCAGTAATATTTAATTGAAGTGGCAGTCCCTGTATAATTTAATCATTATGGAACAATAATCCTGTAGTCAGACACCTTGTGTAGAGAAAAAAGCTTTTAGCCCATTGCAAAAATGGCACCCACATTCGAAAAACACTTTTTTGTTTAAAGCCCCTTGAGTGATCATTTTGTTCAATTCTCATAACCTTTCTCTTGTTTATTATTTTATGGGCATTGTTAGGAGAAAATTGATGTTGATCACTCTTGGGACTTATAAAGGGTTAATTAGCTATTGCCTGTACAAATGAGGGAGCTTTGTAGAAATTAAATACAGGTACCTCAAAGATTAAGCCATCGCTTTCACTCTTTAGACTTATTGAGTAATAAGTAGGATAAAAGTCAGATAAAAATTCTGTCAATGCCTTTTACAAAATACAGTCAAAGCTTCCTAAAGTGGACACCTTCGAATGATTTTCATAAGTGGAGGGTTCAATTGACGGTTCCAAGCAAGCATTTCCATGAGGTTACAAAGCAAACAAAGACCAAGGAATGGGATTTGGCCCCATGAATAATGGCACCATAGCCAAAAAATGAACGAGGTGGGAGGTGGGGGTTGGAGTTTCCTTACTTCCCCTCTCCCTCCCCCTCTTTTACTCACCCCTTTTTTTGCGAGGTCTTTCTTTGCTCCAAAAAAACACAGAAACTGTTGCTACACAGGCTAAAGGTCCCTACAGTTGAGCTGTCTGCTAAAAGGAGGGTCCATTACAAGACCTTTGACTGTATCTTTAACTAAGAGCCCATTAGTTTTTTTCACAAGGCACAGACAAAAACTGCCTTGGTTTATCTCCACTGGGTATGGCTCCAATCAAAACAAATTTTCAAAACTTACAAGTCCAGCACACACCTTTTAAAGTAGACAGTTATAATATTTATATTATCATGTCAATTTTGTTTCCTTATTTGATGACTAGAGAACAATAGCCCATTTTACAAAACCAAGGCTGGAGTTGACCTTGTTTTGATACAAACCTTACTGCTTTCATATGTAAATCATGCGTGCTGTTCATATGCAAACTAGTATTTTTCAAGCATAATTTCCACAAGAAAACAAAGGACGTTTGATCAAAACAAGGTCAACCTCGGCCTCACACTCAATCGAAGGCTAGAGTACCAAGTGCCTCACGGGAAAATCGTCTATTCTCAGCTCTCATAAATGACTGATACCATGACGGAAAAAAAGTTTCAAGCTAATTGATTCTTAATCAGTTTAACCCTTCAATCCTTAGGCTGAGTTACAACAAGATAGCTTATTACTCTAAGACTTAAAAAGAAAAACAGTGCAACTTTTAAAACCATTGAGGAATTCAAATCGTGTTACAACTCAAATGAGAGCTCTTGTAAAGTGCTGTTTATTTCTTAGGATTGTAATACAAAAAATTGGGGCATTTTTGTGAATTTGCCACATTTACTACAAACTTTGGGTGAAGCCTGGGTTAAGAAGGCCCAATAGGTGCCCACAAACAAGAACTTCCTCCATATATAAATAATACAAGTTTTGCTGATTTTTTCAGTCAGAAAAAAATAATGTTAGCTAGCTAGCCAGGTGTGGAAGTGACCTTAACTGCACTGTCAAATGGATGTGTACATGCAAGACAACAATGAATAGTAAATAAAATATTTAATTAAAATACCTTCTATGACCAGAAAGCCTTGCAAGTCTTTTTCACTGATTTTTTACTTTAGGACCGAACACACTTATAAAAGCAAAAACATAGCAGACGCTAATTGAATGATTTTACTTTGCTTAACACTGACAGTGATATTTTTACAACCATAGAACTATGATTCACGTTCTAAAAAATTAAATTTATATGTTGTTTATGTACAAGGATATCTACTATTGCTTTAATCTTATAATAAATGCTATTTATTTGCTGACAGGAACGTTACCATAACATCAATTTATTGAGTTGATTCTTCTACATTAGTGACCTACGTGGGAAAAAATTTAAATTAGTAAATTTACAGTTTTTTTTAAAAATTCAGGAAAAAAAGGGCATTAAGAGATACTGTCAAACCCTACTTAAGGACACCTGCTTAATACAGACACCTCATTATTAGAGACAGTTTGCTTTGTTCCTAGGGAAATTCAAGCCCCTTAATACGGACACCCTGTTGATACGGACACTTTCTATGGCCCCCTCAGTGTCGATAATAACAGGGTTTGACTGTGTTTAAAGCACCTTTGCATTTATATGTTGTACAAAAAGAGCGAAACCAAGTGCAGATAACCAGAAAGGAATCTAATGCTAGACTAGTAGTTACCAAGGGTTATGGAGTGCAGGAGATGACGATTGGAGGTACAAACGCTTTTGCTCCCACTCTGTGCTTTGTGTAAATTTCACTTGACAGATTGTCAAAACACGTGTGAAAAGATTACAAGGGGTAGAAGGTCGAAACGTGTGTGATCAAATTGCACTTTGAGAATTCCATTCATTCAACGCATGTGTAATAACAACCTGGAGATTAGGATTGCGGGTGGCAAGAGGAGCCCGTAATAAATCATTATGCAACATGACCTCAACAAGGAGGATGGCTCTCTCCTCCACAGGGGCCTCTTTGTGACGTAGGGAGGCTGGGGAGAGGAAAAAAGCGATACCCAGCAGGGGCCTGTACTGTGGAGAGAGAGAGAGAAAGGAGGATGCCCTGATAATGACAGCACTAATCAACAGTGATGAAGACCATGAAAGTGACCACAAAATAAATTATTTTACATCATGGCAACAGTTATGACAATGATTTTTGAAGTGAAGAAAGGTGTGATGTGATGAGATAAAGCATTTTTCCGAATCAGCATAGGGAGTGAATTAAAGAGGCATCATGCAAAATTCAAATATGTAGTCAAGTGATGGTGGTGGACTAGAGATTTGGATAATTATGAACAAAACGGCTGAGTAAAATGACTGCAACGATCACAATGGTGACAATAGCACATCACAATAACAATGGTTTGCCAACACTGTTGCACGTGTTGAATGATAATTAACCCATTCACTATAGGGATTTTTGCTGAAAATCACATTTTGAAGCTAATCAAGCTGTTTTCTGGTCATTGTCTGACTAAAATGAGCCAAAACTGTGCAAAACACAGTTGAAAAGTCAAGTGCTTCATGGCCCTCTGATTCAGATGAAAAATTTTCATCAGCTTCTAAAGTTCGAGCATGTGCAGAAAGAAAAATTATGAGACGAAATTGCTAGACATTTACTACGCTTCATTTCGGAGGGAAAAGGATTTGAGAAAGCTTTTAGGATCTAAGGATTGGATGGAAGGAAATGTACATGGGTAATGGAATAAGATTTTCATGAGTTTTTTTCGGTTAATGTTACATGATTTTTTCCTTTTTCTACCACCTGCAAGACCGAATCGCACTCATTCTGATATGGTCTGAGAGATCTCTTCCCTCTGCACAAGTTAGAAGTCAAAGCTGTCCTTGACCGTTAAAACTCATGCGATAAAAAGCGGGCAGAAGGGACACGAATCTGCATGCATGGGCAGTTACGGGTGGTTCAGGAGCAAATGGATTAATAAACCCTTTAAGCATCAATAGTGACCCACATACAATTTCTCCCAACAAAAACACTGCCTGTTTAAACGGACAGGTCATGAGAGTGAATAAAATGATTACCAAGGATGAAATGTTGTGATGTTAGAACAAATTCTCTCAAGCAGTACCATAAGGAATGTATGAAGAACAGTGTACAGAAGATGCATGTTGATGCTGGGGCTTAGAGGGTTAAGGGATAAGTGCATGTGAGGATGATAGTTGCTAATAGCGATGATGACGATGATGATGATTTTGATGTTGAAGATGACGGCATAAGTTTGGATATTTTAATAAAGAATTTGCAGCAAATCTTGACATACCTAGGTAGGAATAACCTAAAGCATGCGTGCACGCACATCTTGGCTAATGCTATATAAACAAAGACAAGAATAATAATGAACATTCAGTATTTACATTATTTCAGATCTCATCTTTTTATCCACACTTGATTCTCAATCTGCAGAAACAAGATTCACACAATGACTTCAAATTCCAAAACAGAAGTGTGGTGCTGGTGCAAGTTCAGGAAGGATTTGCTTTAAGTTTTGGCATTCTATTAATAGGTTAGAAATTTTAAAAGAAAGAGGCCAGGTGCACTTTACAAAGATTTTAAGTGAATTTGTTTCATTCTGACACTCAGAGGGTGTCAAATAAGGTACTTCATGGTGCATTTATCTGTATTTTAAAGTGTTTTTATAGAGAAAAAAGTGGTGCTAGCTACAAGGAAGTGCACAATCACAAACCTGAGCTTTGTAATCATCAGCAAGTTTTTGCCACTGTCGCTTATTTTCTCTACAGGCATCCCTCAGGGTTGAAAGTTTTACATTCATTTGTGAGAAGGCCTGAAAAAAAAAGCCCTAGTTATGAGATTCATGCAGCATGCTATTAATAACAAATTGTGACCACTCATGCTAAAGCATTCCTAGCACTATACCACTTTTAATAGAAAAACCTTCTTTAGCTTAAAGGTTGTCATTCTTTAAAGGACCACTGCTTTTTATCTAGGAAGGGGGACATAACTATTATTTCGGACTTCAACTACAAAGAAAAAAAACTCAAAATATGGCTGTTCATAGGCTGCACCACAGACTGACAGAACTAAACCAAGTCTGTTTGCCAAACAGTGCCAAAATCCTTGTACGGGGCCCCCATCTGCCTACCAGGATTTGAGTAGACACCACGATTGGCCTGTTAAAAAAGCCATTGTCAATTTGCCAGTCAGGTTTAAGGAAAATTCAAAATGAATTGCCATTACTAATCGTTGAGTCCGTTGAGGGACCAGAACAAGGATATAGGCATTACTTCGCAGATTAGAGTATGTCATCGACACGGGCTAGGCTGTTAGTTCACACAAGGAGTCAGCAAATATGCCCATATCATCAACCTAAACCTCACCCCCGACACACACACTCACACACGCACATATCAATCAAGTCCCCAATCAAACATTGAAATGCTGCCAGAAACTACCCTGCGAGCAGAGTCTACATTTTCGCTGTGTGAGCTGTAATGCGAAAAGTAACCTCTGCCGACAACCATTCAAATCCGTCCAGAAATCTGGACGAATAGATTGAAAAACCTGGTTTTTTCCTGTCCTTGACCGGTTTAGAGCATTGTGTGAGTCTGGCGTAGCAGATCAGAGTTGACGCAATTATTTTTAATCCCTTAAAACTTGTGCCATTTGACGACAGACCTGATGATTAATTTTGCTTGCGAATTGCGTGACGAATTTCATGCATGCACGATAAAATTTGAATGGCTGTCCGCAGAGGCTACTTTTCGCACACCAGCTCACACAGCGAAAATGCAGCCTCTGCTTGCAGGGTAACCGGAAAGCATAAATTACATGAAATTGAGATACTACAACTGAACATTTTGCAAATTTTAGGAAAATCTGGGACTAAATTCCAGGTTATACAGTTGGACAGAAAAGCTCAAAGGCCACTTTTGTCAAAAAGAAAATAGTGAAGACCCGTGAGATTTGCCTTCACTCCCTAAGAATTGGAATAAATGACTTCATGGTAGATCTTTGCCTTCTCTAACAAGAGAATAGTCTAACCTTGTACAGAGGCAAGCACACAGCATCAATAAACCCCACTTGCATCTGTGGTAGTTCATCTTTCTTGCCTCTGTCCATCATTGCCATAGGTGTGGCCTTTAATTCTTGCTGTTCAAGGTCACCTTGCTGAAAGAATTCTTCAGCCACAAGCAAAGCTGTCTGCAGAGAAGAAAGAGGAGAGAGAAATCAAATATGGCACTGAGAGATTTGTACTAAGACTGGCTCCTCTTATATTTATACAAAAAAAGACTTAAGTCTTCTTATAAAGTGTCTATGCTTTGGGTGGGTCTCTTCTCTGTGACCATGAAAGCATGATTGAACCTACCAGGGAATACAAGATGTACCTGCTGGCATAACTAACGGCATTGTTAGGACTTCACCATCATGATAATTATAAAGGTGATGATGCCCTGGGTGAAGCATTAGGGGCCTTATGCAACACATTGGATAGGCTTAAAAATAAGATAGACATCAGTAGAAGGAGGGTTATATGAACCTACCCTTCTTTGAACGGGCCATGGCTTTGTTATCGCTGACAGATCACATGCTGTCATCATCATAGCCCTGAAGTACAACAGAACAACAAACTACTCGTCAAGTCTACTACCAGATACAAAGTATATTCAGTTCTTTGTAAAACTCTTTTTTTTTTCAGAACAAGTTTACTACTTAACTCACTAATCACAAGAGAAATTTTAATCAAACGCACCTCAGAAGTTCCCTATTTTCATCTGTTGTCCAATCTTCACATCCAGCTTCAGTTTTCTTGAAAAATTCCCCCCTCTTCCTGAGATGGAGGAAAAACTAGTTTCTAAGTTTGTAGTGAAGTGGAGGAAGGTTTCATATAAAACTTTACTTTTAGCCTGTGAACAGGCCCTCTGTTTGGGGAAAGGGTGAAAATATCGCGAGGAGAGGGAAGGGAAAGGGTGAGGGCCTGTAGACAAACATTTGGGACCGTCGTTCCATGGCACCCGCTGTGCATCAGAACCTGATGCAAGCTCCTTTTCGCGAGAACACTGACTGTAGACAGGTTTGATTTACATCGCTTATTTTGTCGGCATGTAGCATGTGATTTGATTAAAATAATAGCTTGTAAGCAGGTATTCTGATGTTTAACATGGCGACTTCTTGTGCTTAACTGATGAGCTTTTTTAGCTGCAATGAATGTTCTTGCATCACGATCAGAGGGGAAATCAAGCCGATCTCTCCGTACCTCTCACAACCTCTCACTATGAAATAAGTGGCACCCTTTCATTTCCCTTCCCTCTCCTCGCAATTTTTTCACCCTTTCCTCAAACAGACAGCCTGCTCACAGGCTACTTTACTTTTAATAGGTGAGACATAACTGTCCTGAGGATTAATATTTAAATAATTATTTGAATAACAAATCTGTTGAAAAAGACGTATAAAGCCTGGACAGAAATAAAAATAATCTTCCTTAAACAATTTTTTAAAGAAAGACAACGCTGGGTCAAATGTGGAGGATTTGTTCACATTTTGCTTATAACGTTTAGAAATCAATTATTCAGAAGTGCACTTCTGAGTGGTTTTTTGCTTGTGTCACTAATAACTTCTGCAAATAAAGGTCTTGCTTCGTAGTAAAAAGCATGAAAATAATATAACTTACTGGAAATACAATGCCAAATCTGTGGATATAATTGCTTGTTCTACGAGTTTAATCATTTTGTTGTATTCCTCAGCGGACAAAGACCCAAATATTTCATTTCCCTAAAATAGAAAAGCCATACAATCATTAAAAAGGAATTGAGTATTCGCGAACGTTAAAAGAGTTTAAAGGAATTGTCTGTTAAAAAAAACCTTGGGTATTAATGATTGTTTTTTAACACAAATTACCTGTGGGGATACAGGGAACGGGGGTACCGAGTCCCATATATGGGCTATACAAGTATGTGCTGCTTATAAGGAAATGCTGCTCTTACTCTCAAACAGGGTATAAAAATCACCCTTGATCTCTAGAAGAGGGGTCAATTTTTTCACCATAATCCCTGATTACAATCAAATCTCCACTAATGGTCACCTCTCCACAACCAGGACTGTCATTAATTTTTAGGGCAGCCGTAGCAAATAAAGATTCACCCGTAACATCTCACAAAAATTTATACTGTCACCTTTAGCTTCCCACTTTTATCACCCATAACATCAAGTGAGCTCAGCTGTAACAGGTGTTATGGGTTACGGCCCCTAATGACAGCTCTGACAACAGGCACTTTTTTTGGTGGACAGTCCACATAGTGACTCTTGTTTAAACCTCTCTACAACAGTTACCTCTCAACAACGGCTACTTTCCTCTGTCCCCAAGGTGGCTGTTGTGGAGAGGTTGAACTGTTTTCTCAATCAAGCTCAGATGCATTCCACGGTAAAACCAAGCCATAGAGGAAGAATAAACGAACACATGACAACAAAAAAATATGTACATTTTTTTTGGTTGTTGTCTGGAACAGGGTCACATATTCACCTCTTTTTGTCTGGAACAAGTCCAGAGCCTCAAAGATTCAGCAGTACACCCCGCAGTAAATTTAAGGGAGTTCAGCCCACATGTATGCGGGGGTAACCTTGGTTTGTCCAGTAATTACCTGACTATTAATGATCATGATACACTGATCAAAGTGGTGATGTTCCATGGTTGATGTGCTGTATAACTGTGCTAAGGCTGACGCACTCCTGAAAGTGTCAAAATCAATTTCAGTTCATTAAAAATATATGATCTACAACTGTAAAAGTAGCTAGACAGATCTCATGTCTTGTCAGTACAGTTGAAGGTCCTGTATGCAAGCCCCCCAAGACAGATTTTAAAAAGTGCTAATATAGCCAACAGAAATATTACATGAGAAATGTGGCCACTTACAGGTGCCCACAGGAAAATGCGACCAGATTAATACAGATTTACTATGTAAACATTGATTCTCATGCACTGAATACCATTTGTCTGCCGCACAACAATGCAACAGCTTGTTAATCACAACCATCACAAACATTTTACAGCAAACAAGGAAAAAATAGAAAAACCTTCCTGAACTTAATGCAGTGTATAGCCAATCTAACTGATATTGTTTTTTTTGCATTGCCAAGAGGCACAGGTTTGGCAAGAAACAAAACTGAACCATGAGTTTAGCATAAACACTGATAGCCTAAATTGTAGCTTGTTCCCACGTTCCATTCAGTGTGAGAGAACTTCATTTCTTGCATCTTTTGACAGCTCTGTTGGCAAGAAAAACATTTCACATCTTGTCGCTGAGGGACAGATGTTCAAGGAGCAAGGAGAGATGGCTGTATTCACAGGCTACGTTTTAATGTGTTATTCATTTTTTGAACACTCCAAAAGAATATTCTATGGTGATAGCATAAAATTTCAAAATCAATATTTATAATTTACAGAGCCTTACTTTATTTGAAATGAATTGTTGGTTCCTCTGTGATCTAGGTCATGAGATAAACAGGCTACCAACAAGGCAAATTTCTCCTCAGGACTGAAGATTCTCCCAAATTCGTCAATCTGCAGGGAAACAAAAAAATCTTCAAATCCACTTCAGGAGTCTGCTAAAATGCTAAAATTAGTCTACAGTATAAGTGAAGCCTGAAGATAACAAGAAAAAGTTGGCTCTAGGCACTTTGGCAGAAGAATTGATCTGTAGTCACTAAAAGCTTAGTTTCGTCCAGCCAACCTTTAAACTGAAACAATGGTCACCTAATTTTGTATTTCTTTGCCCTGTCAAATGCTGAGGGTAAATTAGTATCAGTTAAGATAAGGGATAAGATTTAAAGAAAAAATATTGACACTTATCATACACATGAATAATATTATACCCATGTAAATAGTCTTATCACTTCTATTTTAATTATTATGATAGTTGTTTAATTTAATTTCTAGTGTTCCCATTTCCTGGTTCCCCTATTGCTGTAAATTAAGGTATTAATTCATTTACTCATTATAAGACATAATTGCAAGCTGCAAAATACTGTAGATGACAGGACAGCATATTTGATATACTATCAATGTAATGAAACATACCTTGAGTATAGTAAACATTGTTTGTGCAACATTGAATGCATGTCTCCAGTTGTGGTACATCACTGGTCTGTAATTCTTCTTCACCGTCAGAATCCAACGACAAAGAACCTGATCAACACAACAATCCAGTCATAAATTTGTTGAAATTCATGGGAAAATAAAAAACTGTGCGACAAGAAAGTGAAGATCAAAACTTTTAAACCATTTAGATATCACACTAAAATGCCTTGTCTAAGCTATACATTGTTACAGTGCTTTTTATCAAGCTTTACATAGTAGCCATAACATTCTAGCCTGCCCTACAGATGAAACTAAACTCTGGTTAAGTCCGTCTGCGAAATAGCGCCAAAATCCTTGTTACGGAGATCCACCTGTGTACTCTGGATTTGACTACATGTCTTCATTGGCCTGTGAAAAAAGCCATTGTTAAATTGCCAATCAGGATGAAAAGAAATTCAAAACACACTTCCAGTAATTTGCTGAGTCTGTAGGGGACAAGAACAAGGATCTTGGTGCTGCTTCACAGATGTTACTAACTGGCATTAGGTTACGTTGTCTGCAATGTAATACAGACCATAACATTCCAGAGCACAAAACATACTAGCCTGAGAAACATTTTTGGGATCCGACCACTTGTTTCCCCACAATATGACATCTGAGGGATGAGCACAAAAATTCCATACTGATGATGTGTCACTACCAAGATCTGGGTCGTATATCTGATTGGTTGAAGCAAATGTCCCTCGTGGCACAAACAATCAGAAGTACACCCAGTGACATGTCATTTGTGTGGAATTTCTGCACTCATTCCTCAGACGTCATTTCACAGGCAAACCTGTGGTGGCTTTTTGAAATGTTAGCCGTTTTCCCAGACTAAAAATATACAGAAAACTGTGACACCACAGTCATCACAGAGCCCATTTTATCCTACACACCTGATATTCCACATTAAAATGTTCATGTAATTTTAAGTCCATCACCATTGCAAGTGTGCCTAGAAGTGTATCTTGATCACCAACTGCTTCATCATCAAATGTAAAATCCAGAAGACGAAGAGAATTTATGGATGGCAAGGGAACAGACTAGAAGAGAATATCGACAATATAACATAAGCTATACATTTTTAAAATCACTAACTACCAAGGATGTAGATTATTGCAAAACAAAAACAAAAACAAAAGACAAAACAAAACGAAAACCGAGTGACTTTGTCACTGCTGTTGTTTGGTTTCCACACAAGTGACAACAACTTTCCTCAACTGACTCCAGTTGAGAAAAGTTAAAGTTTTAATTTTCTGCATTGAGACTGACTTGTATAAGCCTGACATCTTTAGCTCACCATGTAAACTAACAAAGAAAAACTAAATATCCTATTGTTTTTATTACCCCATTGTAGTTCATTGTCTAATTCTGCGGGGCTCTAGGACTAAAGTGTGCCTCAGCATGTTTTCTTAGGGCCAAACTGTACCTCATTTGCAAGATCGCAAATATATGCAACTTGAGGTCAATTTGGTTAAACAAAATGAGTTTGGTCATTTCACAAGCCAAACACAAACCTGAGTCAACCACAAGCCATGAGCCAAGAATGAGCCAAGAGTGAGCCAAGCATTATGATCATTATAGTAAGCTTCATGATCTGTTGCTAAGCTCTTGAGCTTTTTCTTTTAAAGAAAGCTTTTCCTTTGTCATTATAAAGTGCATAATTACATATCACATTATTACATATTTTGTGTCACATTTTCCTACATACTGTTAATTGCTTTTCTGTAGCCAAAAAAATCAATAATGGGAAAAAAATGACATTTTGTGCGTGACTTGAGGTTGGCTCATGTTTGGCTCAAGGCTCGAGGTTGACTCCGGCTCGTATTTAGCTCGTGAAACGATCAAATCATAAACAAATCCTTAAGTTATGAAAATACCTTTAACTTGTTGGCTTCCTCAAGTGGAGCTGTTGCATGGTAAGAAAGAACCTTGAATGGAAAAAAAATAGATCATAAACATTAACTGATGGAAGTTGTAAAGCACACATACTAGTGTTATGTTTTAACCCTGACTGGAGATAAAAAACCTCTCAGTCTTGGTAAGATTCAAGCCCACAGCCTTCTGGAAACTCATTGGATTCTCCAACAAACATGACTGTTGACAGAGATACATTTACCTACAGTAACCTTACAGCACATTTTGAAGTGTGATGTTCCCAGCTGCACTTTCTTCATGAGCAATTTGAAAATATAATATACTTAATTATCTACAGTAATGAAAAAAATGTATAATATTCAAGTTTCACCAGGGATTCAAACAAGTTTAACTCAAGTAGTATTACTTTTTATTATACATTTTTGTCTGTTCAAGATCATAGCCAGACTTTTGGCAGAGAGGAAACAAGATCTGTGAGCACCAAAGACGCGAGCCACTAGGAGGTTCTGAACAGGCCGCTACCAGAAAATTTCAAAAACTGAAGCTCTAAAATGAATTTTCAGTACTTTTTTTCAAAAGGTATTTCTGTAAAAAAATCAATCTTGTTCAAGTGGGGAATGTTTTCCTAAATTTTAAAAATTATCACCCTGGGTAGCTATGGCCCTGCTCCAATGCCTGTGAAATATGGAAAACTGCACCTTTCTCAAATGACCTGTTTTGACTATGCAGTGAATCACCAATCGAACAACATTTCTTACCTCAAGAGCAACTTTCTGTTTAGCCATGGCCTTGTTCACATTTTCATACATCACTGTATTGTGAATTGCCATTCCACAAAAAATTGCAAATGCCTGGTAAAACAGTCAGAAACATTGGAATTATTAATTTTGATGATCAACGTCATTAACATTAGCAAGGCTAACAGGCAAAATAATGAAGTAACCTTGACAAAAATGAAACTGCGGCATTAATAAGTTACAAAGAAGTCACTTATCATATTTAACAACCACCCCGAACAAAGTTCCCTCTAAATAAAAATGTTAAATTTGTTGATCAGCTTCTCTCTCTCTAAGGGTATTCAGATACAGCTGAAACCTCAACAGGTGACCACCCCATTTGAACACTTTTTGGGATGACAGACACTTTCAAAAGATGTTAACTTCTCGTCAGCAACCCCTCAACACATAATCCCATTAAAATGGCTTTAAATTGCACGGAATGGCATGTCCCTACAACCTTAAAACGATTCTCTACATATAGGTTACATAAGAGACAAGTTACAAGGGATGATGAGCTCTTGGCATGATTTTTGAAAGCCTACGAAAGGATATAACAAAGGGATGGAGAATAGTTATTCCTTAGAAATGGATATCTTGTTATAGTCCATTTTGCCCTCCATGGTCATATATCTCCCACCTGGGTTTTTTGGCAGGTAGTTTCATATTTTTGCCTAATTTCAAACCAAGGGGGGCTGGGAAAGAGTAAATTTATTATGGGATAAACAACAAGAGACCCGCAAAGTCAGAAAGAGGAAACCAAGATTTACAAAATCCTCAAGTTTGGTGTTGTTTGGTCCTATATTTAATGAGATACAGCCGTTAAAAAAACTCAAAAATATACCAAGACCCATTGGACAGTGTGTCCAGCAATCCATTATCTCTTAGGAAATTTTTCAAGTTTTTAACTAGTGTATCTTGTTCAATATTGACCTGATTAACACCAAATTTGAGAATTTTGCAAAACTCAATGTTCTTTTCCTCACTATGTGGGCCTTGTGTTGTTTATGCCATAATGAACACTCATACCCAGCCCTCCTCGGTTTGAAATTAGGCAATGCCATGATTACAATTGCAATAGGAGATTTATTGATATTAAGTGTTATTAGTAAGTTTTGACTTCTTAGATAATATAGACTGAAACTTCCTGATAATGAATTACGAAATCACAAGCAGCTTGAACCTGAACCCATGCGACAATGGAAGTTACATTAACTATAAACGTGGCAAAGAAATTAAAATACCTCAAAGAGATTTTCATCATTTTTGTTGAACGACGTTCCATCCAGCTTATTCAGAAGTTGAACGACACCTAAACAGTCAAACAAATATAAACCAAACTTTAATGCTATGTTATGCAGCAAGCGATACCACTCTCATTTGGTCCAATTTCATTTGTTGAAGAATATTGATTACATTCATGCTGTTATTTCTTTTCTTTAAAATGGCAGGTAAAATATAAGGATGTATTCCTTTGGAATGATCTAGATCAGGATCAGTGATCTATGATCACTCAGATCATGGTACATCAAATAAACCAATGAATCCTTTCCCAGGGTGGATTTGTCAGTTCCTTCCATGCGCCGACACAACTAATAATAATATTAAAAGAAATGGCAACTGCTGAACACAACACCACTTTTTGAGATGCAGCACAGATGTGTCATCCAAATCACAAGTTTAAATACATATGCTTTAATTAGTCTTACCTATTATTTCATCACTACCATTTTTGATTGGCATGCAAAGAATGGTCTTTGTGACAAATCCTGAAGCTTGGTCAACCTGCACAGAACACAGGGGAAAGAACAAAATATTTTACTTTAAAGATGCCTAAGATTACAAAGTCCAAATTGAAAAGCCAGCTGTATACACCGGTATTAAATAAACAGGCCATTTTACAGTTCTGGATGGAAGCGAAGCAGACAGTGACCTTGTTTTGATACAAACCTTCCTGCTTTATAATGTAACACAAGTTATTCTTATGCTAACTAGTATTTTTCTAGAACAATTTCCACAACAAAGCAAATGAGGTTTGTATCAAAACCAAAACAAGGTCACTGTCAGCCTCACATTCACTTGAAGGCTAGGGTACCAAGTCCACAACTGTAAAATGGTCTGTTATCAAGTTCCTGACTAGATCCACATGCTGTGACAATTGTTGTTCATTAAAATAATAACAGAGAGTAAAAAAATCAACAGTGAGTCTAAAATTGCTCTTAACTGCTTCAGAAAAAAAATCTAGATGTACGATGCAATCTGGATAAAAAATAGACATTAACTTACTGCAGGATCAAACCTTTCATCTTGATATGCATCAGGTATATTTAATGTCTAAAAGAGGAGAAACAGACCAATTTATTTTAAAGAGTTAGCAATCTTGCATAATCAATGTACCTTTGTACAAATTATTAAAATTTTAACCATATCACCACTTTCATCTGAAAACACCTTCATAATATTACCTCGCCTGTTGTGGCAACATGACCTGTAATTCCTATATTGACAGGAAATCTGATTTCCGTCTTGCTGCTGTAAAGAAGAAGAAAATGCAAGGATGAATTTGGCATTATATTTTGGTTGTATTTCAAAATGAAATTCAGGTTGAAATGGTTTCACAATAGTTTGATTCTCAGTTTCCATCATGTGCCCTTTGAACTCTAATATTACTCCTCTGTAGTGATTAGCAGACAAAGGAAATTGAGAGTCAAAAGAGGTTGAAAGCACCTGAATTTTACTTTGAATCACACCTGCATTTACACCGCACTTTTTTAGTTTCTATCTATTTTCACAAAGCGATTAGGAGCCAGGGCCGTTTAAGCCTCTGGTTTCTGGCTTAGGCTTTCCTTTCACCATAATTATATATTTTTGTTTATTTTCTTGTATGTTAATTGTGTTAATGTAATGTGTGACAAAAATAAATAAACCTCCTGTTTTTCTTTTTCCTTCCAGACTTTTAAGTCACATGTACTTTTCAGTGGAACTCAAATAATTATTTTTAATGAAAACACTTTGAGATGCAGTGGAGTATACAAACATAAAAAAAAGAACTCCTGGCAGGAGGCTGTGGGGACTGGAATAATATATACTCAGGGTCTTAAAATGACAGACTTGGAGAACACAGCCTTTGCCCCATGCAGCCGTGTATGGTTCATAAGTATGAAAATGGCTATCAAAATAATACTGTATAGATCTAGCAGAGGGATGTAAAAATGGTGTCAACGATTACTACAAGGTGCTATCATTAATACACTGACAGTTAGTTTAGGATTTTTCCCTTACCAAGATCTGTGTTTGACGACAGTCTGGTCATCTTCATTCAAATAATCCCTGGCCTCCAAATCAAATGCTTGAGAAAATAGTGTCTAAAATGAATGAAAACAAGGTAAAGGACATGAAGTTGTTAATGATACATCACAATAATCCTACTAAACCTTGACAAAAAACCTTCTGCTACCTCAGAGTTAGTTGTCAGTAATGTGAGAAAAAGAAATGGTCCAAAATAACAAGATGTGAATGTTTTAAAAATCCGCTAGCACCCGTCTCCCTCCCACCATCTGGGATGTGCATTGACAGCCAGTAAGCTTCATTGGGTACCAGACTATGGAGGGTTAGGCCGAGGTTGGACTCCAGGCTGGAGTGCTCAAATGCCCAGATCTTACTGCGGAGAGAATGTTTCCTTTGTTTCACATCTGCAGATGATTAGACCTTCAAGTCTTCTTAGACAGGGATAAAAATCCACAGGCCAGTGCCTCACAAGGCATTCAAGTATTCTCTGTGGTATGAAAAAGGATGACCAAGGGCATAACCAATGTCTCACATGGACCCCCTCCCCCAACATGTGCTGTGATTGGTCGGGAGGGGGGGCGGTGATTGGTAGGGAGGGATCTTAATGTGGAGGCTAGGGGTAGTTCATTTCATGTCCAAGAAGCTTTCAAGAACCTGTGGTAGATTATTAGAAAACAGGCTCCCATTTTAAATATCAGAACTAGCTGAAGAATGCAGAACTGTTTTTTAACATATTAACATGAACTGCTACTAAATGAATGTACCTTTGAGGATGGGTCAACTAAAAGAACAGAACATCTTTCACATTGAAGTAAAGTTTGAGTGATCATCATAATTTTCTGTACAATATTATGAAGTGTACTTTGTTCTTCAAAAATTGTCCTAGCTAGATCCAGTAAAACCTAAAAGAAAAAAATACATCAAGAGTAAGAAAACAGTGATAAGACATGAATAGTAATAATATAAATCATCATCATCATCATCATCATCATCATCATCATAAATTCCAAAAAATAATAATACCAACAACAACAATTAACTACTATACTTAATTATCCTCTTCCCTTATGGCACTTTTTAGGGTAAATGAAACAAATGCTTCAACTTGAACATAACGAGGTTAAAAATTCCAACTGGTAGTAGGCAAACCAGTCAACAATTTTGCAAACATGGCCAAGAACTTGAACTCAGGACTAGCAAGTACAAATCCCGCTACCTGTAAGGGCTGGACTTGAACACATGGCCTCCAGATTACAAGTCCAGTGCTCTAACTGCTCACCCAAACTGCCTCCTTCCCTATGCATGTTAACAAGTTAACTAACATCAGTACCATGTGAAGACCTTCTCACCTGGTTTCTCCTAATTTCAAGTTGCGCTCTCTCATAGAGCTCTGCATTTGTAATTCCAATTCCACAGAAGACAAGGTATTTGCTGAATATCTACGGAAAAAAATTCAAAACAACAAAAATTCTTTCATACAATCTTTGCCAGACTGAAAAAACAACAACAAAAATTTTCCCCTCAATATCTTCAGTTTTTTGAATTAGAAGAACTCTCCTGTACAGCTGAATAGATGGCATCATAAAAAGTACCACTTAGCTGACATCATACAGCTTTCTTAGTTTAAAGCCAAATTCACTTTATTCACTGAATTTTTCGTTGATTTTAATAAACAGTAAAATAAGTCCTGTTTTCTTGAATACCTTTTCGTCCTCTCTTGTGAAAGTGTGATCTAAAAATCCTCTTTTGTTTATAACTTGCGCGACACCAATTACCTGTAAAAACAATTCAAAATACATTGTGAGCAGGAGGCAATAATTAATAATTAAGGTATCATTCCACCTTCAGTACCAACATCGATGTCAATGAGCTTACAACAGAGTGCATGACCAGCTGTGTCACCATTTTTTATGAAGAGGGAAAAAGGGTGGGGACTCAGAAATACCGTCACACAAGTAAGTTTGTAACACGCCATCATACATGCAGTCTTTACATCTGCATGACTGAGATAGAGTTCTTAGAATCAAAGAGGTCAGCCTAAGTCTCCATCAAAACCAGCTCCAAGATCCTCCATCCACAATAGATTAATGGAATAGATTAATCATAGGACAAAAATTAAATGGACCTTTTTACCGATACGGCAGCCATATTCAGGGTTCTCAATAGAAGACGGCACCCGGCGATTGATCGCCGCTTACTTTGGGATTTATAGCCGCTTACTTTGTGTTTAAGTCGCTTTTCTTTGCTTTGTTTTGACACCTCTGGCTTTGCGGAAGAGCCTCCTACTTTATCAGTGATCACCTCCTACTTAAAAATCTATTGAGAACCCTGCATATTGAATTAATTCGATGTAAGGAGTATTATAGGATGCCCAGGGGGGGCATGAGCACATTTCGTTTGTAACTTCCAGCGCTTTTCAGGACATTTTTTCTTAAAATTTTGTTAGAATAAGATTGTAATGGGGAAAAAGATCCTTGTGGCGTGTTTGGATGTAATGATGATCACCTTTTTCCCGAGAAATATACAGTGAAAGACCTTATTTCTAATACTAAACTAGAAAAAGGCAATCACTATTACATCCAAACATGGCACAAGGATCTTTTTTCCCATTACAATCTTATTCTAAGAAAACTTTAAGAAAAAATGTCCCGAAAAACGCTCGAAAATGCAAATGAAAGGTGCTCATGCCCCCAGGGCTTCCTATAATACTCCTTAAATCAAATTAAATCAATATGGCCACCGTATCGGTAAAAATGTCCATTGCGACATCGGTGTTTCCTCAACTTTTTTTTGGGGTGATGTGGTGTTTGTTATTTTTTTTGTGGTATGGTGTTGACCGTCCCCCAATGTTCCCCTCCTTACAGGGTAGCTACATTCCAGCATAATGAGACCTCTACCAACAATGACGTCAACACCAACTGAACTGCATAAAGCTGCACATGACTGAACAGCCTTCAGAAAAGGGTTCTCCGCCTGGCCCTGCGACTTTAATAACAAAGAATTAATACCTCTCCATGATAATGGTCTGTAATGGGCATACAAAGAATGCTTCTAGTGTGGTAACCAGTTTTCAGGTCAATTTCCTGATTAAATCTTGGATCCTGATGAAAGAAAAAAATGGGATTTTTATCAATAGTTAATGTCATGAATACAGGAATAAGGGTAATGTAGTGGTCAAAGTACTCTTATCCCGCCTACATGGTCCAGGTTCCCATCTCAGTGCTAACAACTTGATGCCATTAAACGAATTGTGTTGGTTGCTGGTTTTAGGACTCCGGCAGCAATTATTTACTCCAAGAGTACTTCTCCCAGTACTCTGGTTTTATCCTCTCCTAAGCAAAAACAACACTTCCAAATTCCAATTTTATCTGTAACGCATGAACATTCATTTTGTAAAAATAAATTAATGTGCTTTAACCACTCTATATACCCTTAATTGTTTCTTTTGTCCTCATCAGGATAATGATGCTCCTAGTGCTAGACCATTGAAGACAGGTACACGGCAATGTCGTGCAAAATAACAATAACTATCAAACTTTGGAAAGCTGGTCTGATTTTTTCAGTTCGGTCTTGCTGAAATATGGGTTAATACTTTCCGTATCATGAAGTCACTAAATGATTATCTGTCCAAAAATACACCAGCAAACTTTTTGGCAATAATATTATTATTGGTTCCTTGTTAAACAAAACAATTAAATCTGTACAAGAAGTTTACATTTACTAATATTACTATTCAGTATCCAACTGAATCTCTAGCAAGCGTGGTAAAGACAGAAACAGAAACATCATCTATTTTGCATAATAATCATTTAAAAGGATAAAAACAGATTAACACAATGACTATGTTCTTGTCAAAGAATAATAAGATTAAAGCTTAAGAAGGATCATTGCACCCAAAACCCTGAGAATGATGCTTAAGAACAGGTAACTATTGAATGGAATGTGAGAAATTTACAGCTGTTTTGCATCAGACTAAAATAGCTTCTTGTGGAGATATTTATGGAACACCCCCTCTTGCTTCTTTCAGTTGCTTAAAAGAGCAGTGTCACGAATGATTTATCGAAATTTCAACAGTGGCAACTGCCATCAAATTGTGAGAAACATATAAATGAACACTCACAACATTAAACAAAGGTATAAAAAACACAGCAAGTAAAAACGAAGAGGCTTCAGTTTTTCAAAGTTTATTTTGTTGTTTGTAATGTTTGATAGAATGCTTTGGACGCATATTTGCTTCACCGGAAGCTTTGATTGAGTCATATGCAAGTAATTTAATCACTTTAGTTACATGTGAGTTCCAATGCGAATAAGGACCTGTAATTGGCAAAATAAACAAAATGAACTAGACAACCATGACACAGCCTCTTTAATTGTTCATCCATCTAATACTGGCCTTGTATGCATGACAAATCAACCAGACAGGAAAATTAGCAGGTTTATAGTGAAACCAAATGAAGAAATTGCAAACTGTAGGGTATAGATGCAGCCACAAGTAGCTAATTAAAACCACTGTCACAAAAAAACTGTCAAACGGAGAGGATATCAAGATCATGCTGACATTATTAATCAAAATGATACAATATAACTAAAGACCAAGTTACCTATATTCAAATGCAAATTTTAAAACAAAGTGTTAAATGCAGACATTGCATGACTTCATTAAAATAGCAGATCAGTTTAGCATAAATGCATTGATATTCTTCTTGAATGTTAATTTTTTTTCTATTTTTACCAATCGCATATACTCACTAACAACTTACTCAACAAAATTAGGCCATTCAGTCGTAAAATATGCTAATGTAAGTACATGCAAATTTTCATTAGAGTTTCATTCACCACAGGAAGCAATAATTTTCAGTGGTCACTCAACTGTAAGCTTATTTAGAATTAACAGCTGAGACCGCACTCTTGAGTTAATGGATCATAGACACACAAGACGTTATCTGATTGAGTTCATACTGTAAAATTTTACCAGGAATAAAGAGATTAATCTGGTTTAAGAGCCATAGTTTAATCACGAAAGCATTAAAATATCATGCTTAGAACTTTGACCACTTACACCAACTCTTGATTGTTATTAAAATAACCACTACAGTGTGTGTATTCATCTGTCATGGAATTATGATAAACATTTTATCACTCCTGAATGGTATCTCTTAGTACCTCAATTATAATTACATCTGTTATGTTCATCTTCAACTCAAAATGCTTTTGCTCATCCAAGGCCCATCAATGCAACTTAACCACAATAGAAGCCACAAATGTATTGATTATAAAACCGGTTGGTGTGTCTAAAACAGATCTTTCCAACCTAAACAATAAACAGTTGGCGATATTTGCCCTTGCGTCCTTTAGCCCGTTCTGACTTGACCTAAATGATCAACAGTTCATGAAAGTAAACAGTCACTATAGCTAAGGTTTTTCACAAATTGAGTGGTGCCGTGAGAAACAAGTCTTTTAAATAAAGGTGAAAATGAAGACTTAGAAGCACGTCTACATCAAAAGTGACCACATGTTGAGACAAATGATTAAATAATTAATATTATTGTCAGTGCCTTAAAAGTACCGGTAATGAATTGTCACTTCATTAATGGTAATGATATTTGTATTTAATCCACCGAATGGTCAAAGTACTCTGGAACAACAGGAGCTATGACCAATGAACCAGAATGTTGAAGGGACTTAAGGATAGTTTATTGAAATACACTACACCTCATCAGAAATAAAAGTCGACTTACTTTTTACAGTTACATTTTCTAAATCAGAAAACACACATTTATAAACTAAGACATATAAACAGCAGTTCATGATAGCAAAAGTGCTGAATGGTGACTATACACACCATTCTCTCAGATCATTTAGGTTTACTACTATGCACTGAGACCTTCAGGTACTTAAATACACTCAGACAGCTACCATTTGTCACATATTTTGGATGAACATGAACAAGGCCCTCTTATTAGTGGGAGAGAGTACGTTTGTAGTTTAACATGTCCCTAGCACACAATATAAATATCTCAAAAACTCGTCATTTTGCGAATTTAAGGAGGAAGCCACTTTGCTGTCAGTATTTTACGATAGTTTTTGCACTTTTCTTTGCTGCTGTCAACCGATCTTGCTAAAACATAGAGCAGAGAAAGATAGGATGCCATACTGAAATTCTAGTTCTAGTGACTTTGCTAGACAGAAAAAAAAGGCAGACATTACACCACGTCACAACTGATTTCCACCCAAAATTTACATCAGAGGAGGAGGCGCAGAAATTCCATACTGATGATGTGTCACTACCCAGATCTGGATAGTGCATCTGACTGGTCATGCTGGGAAGGAAATTTGCTTAATTCAACCAAGCACAAGCACTGCCTAGTTATGGTTAGTGACATGTCATCAGTATGGTCAGGAATTACTGCAGTCATTCCTCAGACATCATTTCGCAGGGAAACCAGCGATGGCTTCGCGAAATGTCAGCTGTTTTCTCAGGCTAGTGACTTTGCCCGCTGATGCAAACATTTCCTCATAATTAATAATAAAAATCTGCATTGACCAATGAGGCAAATAGCTCTAGAAAACAAAAGTGTTAGTCCACAGACACACTTTCTCTGAGGCAACTTGCTTATAAGACTTATTTGAAACACTGGCTGTGTTCTTATACCCAGGGGCGTCACTAGGAATTCTAGTAGCAGGAGAAAGGTGTATTTTTAAGGGATAACAGGGTGCAAATAAAGACAGTTTCACAGCTTGCCATTTGGGCAAGCTGTAGCTGGCATGTACTAGCCCGAAAGTCATTTCAATTAGCCCGAAAAAAATTTGATGAGCAGGATTGATTACAGTTCTTCTGTTATTCATATTTCTAAAAAACTATCACTTGCCCATCAGGCAAGTTAAAAACAGAATTCACTAGCCCGATAGCAAAATCCACTAGCCCCGGGCTATCTGACACCACTTTCTTTGCATGCTGGAGAATATTTTGAAAAAGGCTCCACGTCTGAAGAAAAAGTAGTCGTAGGATACCAAATGTTAGCGGGAGAATTTAGCCTAGTAGATGGAGAATTCTGCAAAAAATATCTCCGGTACTTAATGAACACCCTGAATACCAGTCCGGATTATACCAATATATTAGGACCCCCGTAACGTCTTGAAACTATTATTCACTAGGAACATGGCGGCCTTTTTCAAATATTCATAACCACACAAGAAAATCGCTTTGTTTCCAGTCTCTCATGCATTCATCCAGGACTTTAAGTGTTCAAGTTCCCCCAAAATAATAATGAACAAGTGTGCATGCCTGTAATCTTACATATAACAAAACTGTGTATTTTCCTGTCCTATAAAGAATAGTATGCAGCCCTGAACTCTCCAGCAAAGTTTGGACAAATTTAATTTTTCTTTTAAAAAAAACCATTACTAACACAACTCATGCAAACAAGCCTGTAGGTTACTGTATGAGCAAACTCTGCAGAAAAAATTCCAAAAACAGTGCAATGAACAAAACATTATTATTGCATTTCTATTATATCAATGTTAATTTTTTGCCATTAACAATATTTTTAAAATGTACTTCAATTACAATAAAAGTGAAAACAATCTAATACACAAAGATTGTACCGAACTGACTTGACAACACTTTCACATATACAAATGAGTAACAAATAAAGAAAGAAGGTATTTCTAATTCTTTCCTTAGCTGATAATAGAAAATGGCCATTCTTTTATGATATCTATATATAACAGTCAATTTTTGGATGTAACAAGAAAAATTCAGGATATATAATAATAGAATGTTAAAAAACCACAAATATATGAAGTATCATTAAAAGAATGCCTTATCTTTTGCATACGTGTTACTTAATGTGTACAAGAATGTGATGAATTAGTTTGAATTGATGACATTATTCGTACATGTGAGTCTCTGTGGCCCACACTAAAGTAACTGGTCAAGATAAAATTAAAAACTTCCAAACAACTTTAATCTGAAACATCTGTAACCAATCCACATGAGAAATCATTATGGTAAAAACAAGTTTATAATTTGTGTTCAAATTGTTTGGAGATGTTTTGGTCATCTAGAAATGAACAGAAAGATTTATATTCTATAATCATCATGAACATATCCGAAACCAGTGATATAATTTGTAGTTGAACAAATTTGTATATTAAAACTACATCCGTAATCTACAGATCTCCTCTTCATCTAACAATTTCCATATTTTATCTGAAACTACATCCAAGGTTTTTTGAGACTGTTGTTGACAACAAAATTTTATAATTTTTAAAGGCCCAAAAAGATGCATACTTTTGTAAAGAAAATTTAAAATAATACAGAGCTTTCTTTGTATCAAAAGTTGTATAATTTTGTTAAAAGAAATTCTACAATGCTTTTAACTGAAGGGAAAACATTGAAAACATTTTTATCATAATGAATATAAATGAATGCCGGCAATCTTTCTGGCTTATATTACTTTATGATTTACATTTTAACATCTGCGATAATAACGCTGAAGAGGGGGAATCGCGTACTTTGTGGCTAAAAAAAAATTAAATCTAAGACTTTCTCACGGATTTCTTGCCGAATAAAATGTAAATAATGAGGTCCACATTCGTGTCCGGCCTATGATAAATTTTACTTTAATTAAGAAGAAAGCTTTCAGCTAGAAGATATAACTGTTTACATAAGCCCTTATTTTTTCATGCCACTTTTTGTTCTGGTATTATATTACGTGTATACAGTGAAAAACGTAAAAGGCCGACTTTTTAACATTACAAAGACTACAGTCACTTCCTTTAGACAAAATTACTATTTTTGATTTTACCTGAAGTTAATATTCTAAAATGAAGGAAAACAGAATTTCACCTGAAAGAATATTACCTTCAGTAATTAATATGTCATTCAAGGAAAAAATCTAAAGTGGTACTATAACTATGAGAAAGGATTATTCGAAATCGCTTAATCACCTCGCGTGACATATAGTCTGTTTTTACAATAATATATATCTCGCATCCTTTTTCAGTCAGAATATTGTATGAAATGAAAAAAGTCCTTCAAATGTGACTTATTCGCGCCACTTCGCATTCAGGCAACAAAAAAACTTGACACAATCGAGTGACACCGAACAGGAATTATTTCCGACCTGACTACATGCAGACGACACCCCGTGGAACAAACACATAGACTTGCTAACTTTCCAGAGTTACTCCCATCAAAAATCACTTGATCGTGGAACATTTAATTTATCTTATCCACCAGGAAGAATACACCTTTAAAAAGGCTACCTTTGCTAAAGAATTAACTTGTTCCAGAAAATTTAATACAAAATGCATTTATTGATATAATTTTTTTAGCTGAACAGGTTTGTGACCACGATTGTTATGACATGGATCACGGCCGGCTTAAAATCTAGTGGTATCGCCCTCCTGGCTAAGAAGAGATTGTGAATAAATCTTTTATTTTCTCATGATGTGTTGAGGTTACCATCCCTCACTGAGTTCACTGAACTGTCCAACGCCAATCGCAGTGAAATGTAAACAAAGAGGTAAATATGTCCTCGCAGAGGGGTATGGCAATTACAACTACAATGTTTTGACGAAAAAGCTCCCGATTTTCCGTTTAAAAAGCGTTGTTATTTCGCTGTTGATGAATAAAATCGCGTTAACAAACCGATCTTGATTGTAAGGTAAAACGTAGTAATCGATTTTTAAAACCGGCGAGTGTACAGACAGAAATTTCGATTCTAACCCGAATGAGGGACAGTCGATGAAAGTACACGGTAGCTGATTCAATTCGTTTCCAAGGAGTCTCTCGCAAATTTGACGGCTAAGGGAAATTAAACGAATTTTTTGCAAAGATTTAAAAGTATCTACAGAGAACTGTCAATTCGTTTACCGTGTTAAATCCACCAAGGAGTCTAAGCTCTCGAGTGCAACACGAACCATTAATCGATTAACAAAAATTTCGAGGGGACAGCTATAGGCGCCAAACATTTTAGTTTATGAACTATAAAATGCTCGGCTGTCTTGAAAATACCCTGAGCCCCTTTAGCGCACGTATGAAATGTGGATAAATAAGAGAAATAAAAATAGTGAATACAGTATTACTTCTGCTACGCAACTTGCAAATTCGTAAAAGCTAACGAAGACAGAAACTAACAGGTACGGGACCACTGAAAATGATAAATTCGCAGTGTGAGGATTGAATGACGAGTTCACAGCTGACTTGACTTAGCTTACCTCGTACGCGTTTGCAATGTTCACGACCTCTCCTGTTGCAGCTGTATATCCAACAATTCCTGTTCCCAAAGGAATTCGAATTTCTTCCAAACCCTGCATGTCCTCTAGTTTTGACTCGGCGTTCACGTCGAACACCTTTGACACGAGATATCGAGGTCCATCTTTCGGGCCTTGGAGAAGAAACAGCGAGCATCGGTCACCATTGACAAGAATACTGACATTTTGTAGAATTTTGTGACAAAGACTCGTTGAGTCCAAATCGTTGGAAATATCCTTGACGAGTTCCATTAGCAACTCTTTTTCGTCGAGTTGTAAAAGCTCCACACGAGATTTGCGATTTCGAGGGGAAGGCCGTGTTCTATGCGGTTCATTTGGCGTAAGGAAAGTCGCTTGCCCATCCACTACATTAACTAAGGGTTTTAAAATTCCTCTTCCTTCGAATTCAGACGCAGATATTTTCCGTACAGGCGTAGAAGAACCCGAAGGCGGCGGCGTTCCAGTGGGTGTAGGACTCCTTACAGAACGCGATTGAAGCCAGGAGTCGATTAGAGTCCTGCTTGCTTTGCGCGTGAAATACGAGTGAACGAAATCCGGGTGTTCATCGAGCCACGCTTCTATATTTTGCTCGACGTTGTTTCCTTCGAGTTTGATAGTCAAAGGCTCCGTTTTCTCGTTCTTCGTACAACAATTCGCCATCTTCCTAGCGAGTTGTTGTGATACATTCGAGCGAGTGATGTTCTCGATCGAGTTGATCCCTCGATCTGCAACAACAAGGGAAGAAACTGACAACCAGTTGTTTAAGTTGATTGACAGTTAATTGCAGCAGCGCTTCTTTGATTGGTTGAGCCGATAGGAGGCTTTCCAACACATCGCCTCGAGTTGTTTCTTGCAAAATAGCAAAATTATACCAGACAGATTTTTCTTTTGTTGAAGAACAAAATTAGACATCCCTTTTTACTGAAAAAGTCATCTCACGAAAATTGTCGCAAAGAAAGCCGGGAGGCATATCACCTAGAGTGTTTCTCTTTTTTTGTTTGTCTCATAGCTTCCAGGTTGTTTGTTTGTTTGTTTGTTTGTTAGACTTGTCCGGTTTTTCGTGGGTCGGCGTGAATACTTTTAGCTGTTGTTGTACATGTTGTTGTTCAATGCCAGCCTTGAATAGAAGGAATCGTACCTCGAAAGCGATTCCTAACGACAAAGTAGACCAGCCTCTCGGAGAAAAAAAAAATGGTCAGACGGCTAGTGCAATATCATAAAAAAATTGTTTATGGAACAGCGATTTCTTCTTCGTCAGCAACCAGTACCTCAGAAAACGTAGATGACAGCTGAATTATATCTTCGTTATCATTTTGTTCGAGGCTTAGTCCAAAACCTAAAGAAAAGTTTTCCTTTTCCATTATTAAAATAGTCAAACCTGTCAGTAAACGACCACGCATCGCTAATCGCTTTCAATTATTCAGTGTTCTCAACAGTGACTTCAGTATACATAAGGCCGATGATATGAGAGTGATCATTTCAGAGAGTGATACTCAATAAAAGCCCATTTGATAGCATTTGATTAGCCGTTCAGTGTCTTCAGTTGCTTTGTGTAATCATGCAATTATATCCGAAGGCGTACAGGTGTCCTGCATCCAACTCTAGGTCAAGGCTGACAAAAATTATGTTCAAGAAAAAAAGGGTCCTTGTAGTGTTTTGGCGAGAAGTTTTTCAGACGGTCCGTTATTTCGACCAGTTTCAAAGGCCCAAAACAATTTGTCTTACTATATTCATCTGTCAAAACAAAGAAACACGATCAATTTCGTTAAGGAAGGGATAAAAAAGGAAAAAGCAGCTTCGTTTACACAAACGAGTTGAGGTTTATATAAAGGCATCAGTCAAAACAAAACTGCTATACAATATGAAACTGAACTGAAAAAATACATCTGGCTTGCAAAGATGGGTGACCAGTTATAGAACAGTTCTCCGAGAGCAAGCCACTTGTAGCTTCCACTTTAATTGATTGCCAGAAGTCTTATTTTCAGGCTCCTGTCTCAGTTTAAAGACTGTTTAATTCCCATTCATGTTTATGATGCAATTTCGTTTAAAATGACACGGTTTTAATACAATTCACCAGCAATAAGGTACACTGACAAAGACTGGCGCCAACTAATTTGAGTGCATCGTTTAAGTCAAAACATTGTTATAAAAGTTACGAAACGAGATACGGTGTCTGTTACGACGATATAGGAATTGCTATTTAAGTCCGCCCGTTAACATACATACGTTAATTATAAAATAGTCGAAGTAAAAATGTTATGGTTCGCGCAGGGGTCTCGCGTGATTTTTTGAATACTTTCAGTCAAAGTCACACAAGTCGACTGGTTCGTAAAAATTAGTATATTTAAGGAAATGTTTTTGTCTGCCAAAGGGAGATTGCCGGATTTTTTTATTTATTTATTTATTTATTTATTTATTTATTTATTTACTGTATTGTTTTATTAAAAAGAGAGCTTGAATTTCGTCCAGACAGTGCAGTGACTCCGTATTTTCTTTTTCGCTGTGGCTATATAGCCGGTACTAACCGGTCAAGGTTTTGAAAACACTAAATAACCGACAGTCCGGTATTTTCAATAAATTTGACTTATAAGATTCCCAACCAACCCAAACTACCATATGTCGGTTAAGAAACGTCAAGCGATCTTGAAATGCTTTATAGATCTCAAGAATGGCGTTTGGTTTACAAAACTATGTTTTGTGACACATAACGTTTTTCAGGTCGAATGCCGGTCAAGGTTTTTAATAATAATAATAACAATCTTTTAATAGGATGCTCCATCACAAGAGTGGTTTACATAGAGGTCCTAATTACGAGATGTATATTATATAATACAATTAAAATATAAAAAGGTTAAGCTAAAATCGATATATATGATACAAAAAAAAAAAAAAAAAAAAAAAAAAAAAAAAAATCAAGCTAAAATCGAGTTACAGAAATAATTAAAACATACACACTACAAGTACTCAATTATAAAAAGCAGAAAAAGACACTTCTTAAAAATTGGAAAACTTGCTGAGTTTCTTACAGTTCTCTCTAATTCATTAAAGTCTTTGAAACAGTGGTACCGCGAACGTTGTTTTCCCCAATTATATTTAATTTTGGGGAGCTTGATAGTATCGTTATTGCGCGTATTGTAGGAATGTATATCACTCTTTCTTACAATGTCCAAAGAATGATTAAGTTGGCCATTAATACACTTGTATGCATATATACATCGATGACATTTCCTACGTTCTTCAAGATTCAGCCATCTCAAGACAATCAATGCATCGGTGGATGAGGAGTGAGGTGATCTATCTAATATCAACTTAGCTGCTTTGTTTTGGAGAATTTGCAATTCCTTCATAAGTGAGACATTGTCCTTGTCACCCCACACTAAATCAGCATAATCAAAAATAGGTAGCACTAAGCTATTATAAAAAAGTAACCGGGCATCATAAGGTAAATAATACTTAATCCTACGTAGAAGACCAAGGTTTTTATTAACCTTACATGAAATATACTCAATATGGTCGGGCCATGTGAAAGTTGAAGACAACATAACTCCCAAATATTTAAAACTACTTACAGAATTTATATCGGTGTCAAAAATAGATAACGTGAAAGAGGAAATACCAACAAGTTTCCTATTACTGCCTATAATCATGGATTTCGTCTTAGTAAGATTTAAAGTTAACTTATTTCCATGTAACCACTGGGCAACTTTCAAGAGATCATCATTCAGTGCCTCTTCTAACAGGTGTGGCTCTTTAGCAAAGTAGTACAGGACCGTGTCATCAGCATACAAAGTCACTTCGCAATTCTTTATAACCAGCGGAAGGTCATTAATATAAACCAAGAAGAGAAGCGGTCCTAGAATGCTCCCCTGTGGCACCCCAAAGGTCATCGGGAGAGGGTCAGACACAGCATCGCTACAGGCAGTCCGCTGTTTACGATGATTCAGGTAAGACTTGAACCACTGTAGAGTGCTGGGCGAGACACCGATAGCCGACAATTTAGATAGCAAGATCGTATGGTCAACGGTATCGAATGCCTTGGTCAGATCTAGGAACACTGCACCGCACAGTTCTCCACTCTCCATATGCAATAGGACCTCGTCTGCAAAACTGGTGAGAGCCGATGTTGTAGACAGTTTGGGACGGAAGCCAAATTGTTTGCTTGAAAGGAGATTATTTGAATTCAGAAAGTCATAGAATTGGGAATGGACGACTTTTTCCAGAATTTTACTCATTGTTGGCAGAATAGAAATTGGGCGATAATTTGACGCATCTCTCCTATCTCCAGTTTTGAAAAGTGCAGCCACTTTCGAGCATTTCCATATTTCAGGAAAATTGCCAGTGCGAATAGAGAGATTCAGTAACTTGGTGATCGAGGGACAAATAGCACGCGCGCCACACTTTAAAAGTCTCGCACTGATGTTGTCCAAGCCAATAGCTTTATTTGTCTTTAGAGAAAGCAGATGCTTGAGTACTGTTTTCTCATCAACTTCGTCAAGCGAGAAAGACTGTAGCATCGTGGCCGATCTGACTGGGAACATAGCAGCAGCTGATATTTTATTTGCAAGACTTCTGCCAATGGATGAGAAATAACAGTTGAGCACGGATGCAATAGAGGCTGGGGTGGTGTGTTCAACACCATCAACTACGATACATTGTGGACTCGAGGATTTAGTCTTGCGCGAAGACACCTCATTCACCGCCTTCCAGATCTTTCCTGAATCCCCTTTCCTGAATCCCCTTTTAAAACACTAAATGACCGGGTAGTCCTATATTCGCAGTAAATTTGACAAATCAAAAAAAACCCAGCTAATCTAAACAATAATATGTCAAGTAAGAAAAGTCAAGCGATCCTGAAACGCTTTATCGGATCTCAAGTTTAGCGTTTGGTTTACGCTGGGCTCAGAAAACGAAACCACGTTTTGGGACACTTAGAAATTTTTTCAGAGCTTCCTCTTTCCTCTTTCCTCCTCCCTCCTTCCTCCTTCCTCTTTCCTCCTTCTGCTTTCCTCTTTCCTCTTTCCGTTTTCCTCTTTCCCCTTTCCTACTGAAAATCTTGACCGGCAGTCGACCTAAAAAAATTGTAAGTGTCAGAAAACATGGTTTCGTTTTCCGAGCCCTGAGTGTTGAACCAAACGCTAAACTTGAGACCTATAAAGTGTTTCAGAATCGTTTGACTTTTCTTAATCAACATATGATAGTTTGAATTAGCTGTTTTTTTCGATTTGTAAAATTTATGGAAAAGACAAGACTGCTGGTCAGTTAGGGTTTTGAAAACTTTGACCGGTTACCGGCCATTTTAAATCATAGCCACAGCTTTTCTTCTTTCAAACTCAAACGATGAAGAAACAAGTAACCTGAAAGTACTCCGAGTACAAAGTGATCCATAGCTGATGATAGTTTTAAATTTGTTCACAGACTTAAAATTATTCGGCCCCAGAGCATGAAACTAGAAAACTGAGTTCCCTTCTTTCCACACTCACAGTCAACGCAAGTCAAGCGTACCCCCCATGATTACATTAATGAATTTATTATTCGAAAGTTGAATCCGTTGATAGTAGCTGGTTGTAGTTTTCAGATTCATGTCTGCATTCTTGCATGCGTAATGAGCTGTGAATATTCACACTCGATTCAGTTACGAAATTTCTACCAGCTAAGTGTCCCTGAATTTGACGTAAATGTCTCCTATGAATTTTAACCCATTTAAAGATTTTCACTCTGACCAATACAGAGAAGTTCTTGAAAAATATTCACTGCTCAGTACACCGCAACAACTAACGGGTTCATTTTTCAAATAATCAACTCATTAATAAAATCTTAGTGGGTACGCTTGACCTGCCTCGACTGTAAGGTTTTTGAGAGACTTTTTAAAATCCTTGAAATAAACTGTAAAGCTGGGTCAAAAAGTCGCCATCTTTCGTGCTCATTGCTCACCCCTACACACGTAAAGCAATAGAAAATTGCAAAAATAAGAACCCGCTTACCTTAGCCTGCGAGCAGTGGTTTCTGCCGGACGCTACGCTACGTCCGGCCTAGAGAAACCACTGCTCGCAAGGTACGCTTACCTTAGTCAGATGTTAATACTTTGACTAGACGCGTTTTGTAGTTTTTACCTCACGCTGAAGATCTAAGTGAACATGCGAATTATTGGATTATTTTACAGACCGATTGAAGGAGTAATTATTATAATCCCCAATCTCGCAAAATCCTGATTGATAGGCATTCTGAATATTTCATCACCCTTGACACTTACAAAAAATTGTTTTATTGCACCTGTGGGACAGACTGGTGAGATGGACATTAAATTTTTCTTTAAATGATCCATATATTTTCGTTTTCTTCAATTTCTTCAGGCAACCACGGAAGGTTGATTCCTACTACTCAACAGTAGAAAACCAGTACAAGCACAGAAAAAACCCGTGAGTAAAAACCTCGGTTTTTAAGAACCTGTTTAGGTTAAAATTTGCCGGTTAAACCTCTCCTCTATACAAGAACCTGTTTCTCCTAATATTTGAAACAGGTTATTTTCTAAACTCTATAAAAAAAACACTAGTTCTGTACACATGGACAAATAAGATAAAGTAGGTGCGTTATCTCACCAACAGTGCAAAGAAATGGTACACGTCTGCATATTACTGAAGGAATACCACTAAATACTACAGGTTAGAATGTATTTTTTCTTCAGAAAGTAAGAACCTGTTAACTTAAATTTGTGCTTATATTGTCATTTTCATAAGAACCTGTTTAGGCAACCTTGGGAAAGTGCAATTACTCGCGGGTTTTCACTGTTTTACTCGAATTGAAGGTAGCATAAGGGACCGATGAGTCATGAGACGAAGACTCTATGAGAAATTACGTGAGAGGATAATTAGGCGATAGCAACTAGTTCGTTTTGGGTTGAGTTTCATGTCGATCCCGTGACAGTCCATGACAATCGCTACCCGCATGAGACTTTGTTCTAAAGCTGAGTGGGCCTGAGGTGATCCGGGGGGCACTTGAGGCTGGATCTTCAAACACTAACCTGTTGTTTAAGACAAAAGTTATACATTTCAGTACACTGTTTAACACAAGAGATTTTATTCTATGGCCCTGATTCGTTTCGTTTTGCATACAGAATTGAGTAATTTCAAGAGCCATAAATGGGCTTTATGGCTCTTGGTAATTTTTCAAGTAACCGTCATGGAATTGGATTTCTTCGGTACTGAAATGTAAATACCGTTTATCGCCAACCCTCACACTCTTTAAAGAGGCTTCGATCGGTCCAAAAAGGCACCTTGTTCAAGACGCCAAATAGTGAAAACGTCAGTACACCCTGTTTGAGACTCAAGCCCCTAAAAATCATACCCTGCTCAGCTGTACACACCAGAAAAAGCCAAATAAGAAAGTGCCCACCCCCCTCCCCCCGTGAGCTTATCCTTGCAAAAGCCATACATAATTAATCGCCATTTATCCTTATCGCTAAAGGCAGGAACCTATTACCCTGTTATCGCCAAGAGCGTATAACTAGACTCCCGTTATCGCCTATAAAAGGAGCCAGAGTTAATTTTTGGAATGTTCGAGCTTCAAGAACCTGACATTTCTTAATCTGAAGTACATTGAAAGAAAGAATTGGCGAAGCCAAAGAACGTTTTCTCTCTCCCTCTATTTTTGCTACATCATTGGTACTTTCATGCTGACACCAAGTGCCGTCGAGAAATATAATGCGCGTATCATTTACGGGTCGGAATTTTGATGACTGACAGGATTCCATATACAGACCCATTCTCGACCTCAATGCTTTCATCGCGCGCAGCAAGAGACAGAAGAGATCTTGGAACGAGATTGCTGTAAAGATCGGAGGATAAGATAACGGTCAAGAGAGCATAATGAGTCAAAGATGGAAACGCCCAGTCTAACCCTTGGCCGATATGTGAGGAAGGCTAATTTTGTTAGCCGAAATGTTTGCCTCGAACAAATCAACCCTTCGCCGTATTGCCAGCCTTAAATCTTGTATTCAGTTTCAGTTTGAATTTCACTTATGCTATTTTTCGACAAATTAGACGCTTGAAATCATCGGAAGTTGGTGTCCGGAGAGGTCCGCAAACCTCATTAACTCTTTGTTGTCAAGGGAACGTAATGGGACATTTTGCCTTCTTGGTGTGACGTCACCATTACAAAGTGGCGAACCATGAGAGGGCAAATAGACTTGAAATGTATGGCACTGAATGTGTTTCGTTGTCGGATTGACAGAATTAAAAGATTTCGTCGTATCTTCCTCATAAGCCTCATTTGCTGAATAAAACTCCTCCTTCGCAAAAATATAGAGAAAATAATCACAAGAGAAGTCATTACAAGCACTTCGTCCCCTTTCATTTTTTATGACGCGCTTTTGCAATTTGAATCCTGAGTTAGTGGCTTTGATTGCCGGTTAAATTTCACAGTGAAAACAGTTGTCACGTTTAACTAGTAAAAGTCGGTTTGCAAACAAATCCTAGAAAGAATGTTCGGCTAGTTAATCGCCCTAGTGAAAACACAACCAAAGAAATGTCATGACAGCAGTAGCAAGGATTTTGTTACAGAGAGGCATATTTTTCGGCAAGAGGTAATCTAGAGTACTAAACGGGTGACTCGATTAAGAGTGTAGGCCGAGGGACATTTTGCACCTTGTTCTCCTAGGGGGAGGGTACTCCCTACAATACTCCCTACGGGGAGGCTCCGGCCGAAAGGGGCACCTTTTTCTGGCTTTAGGGGTCTTCCTGCAGGTACCGGAAAGCTTTGTATTTTTGGTCACTTGGGATTAGTCTTTATTTGGAGTTGTTTTGTTTCCTGCCTTTTATTACTATTGTATTACGTAATCTGTGCTCCGGTACTCACAGAAGGAACCGGCTTTAGGTATATAAAAGGGTAGGGATTTGACTAGTTGAAGTATATGGAAGGGTAGAGAAATATGTCATTTTGATCTGTTAAAAGGCCTAGAAGGAATAACAGATGCATGTTGTGGAGATGAAAATTCGAGAAAACGTTCTGGTTTGAGGTTTATTCATGTCATAAAGAAGGTGCATTTACAGCAGCTAAAAGGGGTGCAAAGTTCTAAACTAGATATTTGAAAGGGGTACCATTTGTCAATAGAAGGTATACTGCGAAAGGGGTACTTTTTTTTAATCAAAAATGGTATATAAAAGGGTAAGGGGTTGTACCTCGTGGCGGAGCCTCCCCGTATAAAACTTTGTTGAGTCACCCCCCGCCTCCCCGGGCTTGTGCAGGCAACAGTTAAGACCTTGGCTTGAGGCAAAATCGAGAAAAACACCGAATTTTGTTTACTTTGTAACAGTGACTTGCGGAGCTACATTGGAAATTGTATTTCCTTCATCAATCGCTTAGGCCTGTTTCAAACGTCGTGCTAATGCCGTGCTAAGCTGGCTCGACTGTAGATCGACTGCATCACGACACTAACACGACTTGGTTTCAGACGTCGAATTAATTTCAGTTGAATAGAACGGCTGTTGCCGAAAACAAAACACAAAAATAAAGAAACGGTTTAGGAAACTTTTAAATGTATTCTAATGTATTTATAATTTACGAATTACGTTCGGCACGGCAGTAGCGCGACGTTTGAAACCAAGAGGAGCTACTGCCGTACACTGATGCTAAAACATCTGCATTTACCAAATCTACAGTACACATGATTATCTCGCCTAGCCTATAAAAATGCACCCTAATTGTTGTTGGCTAAATGATGGGAAACACTAAGAAAAACATTGATGCTATACGATTAGCATTATAATTACAGATAAATACAGACGCCACAGTGCCTCCACCAAACTGTCAAGCAGAGTTGATGAATAACAAGTTCACGGGTAGTTTCTTACTAAGAGCTATTTTCTACTACTTGGAAGAAGGTTCTTTGGAAAGTTGTTTAGGTTGTGTAGGTTTAAATAGCTAAGGTATAGACTTATACTTATCACATTCCGCCACGGAATAAACCTGAAGTTCTGCAGAACACGGACTATGGATGGCCTTCGTAGCTGGCGATTTTGTTTGGAAGCGCGGGCCTATGGGCGGCAAATCCTCGAGGGGAATGGGGCAAGACGAACCCGCGCTCGTTCGCGTGTGCGCTTCCAAACAAAACCGCTAGCTACGCAGGCTATATTATGGACCGTAGTCAAACGACTAGCACGTTGAGTTCTTCTGGAGAACGAAACGGAAAAAAAAAGGCCTAACAAACTACTGTGGGTAACCGAGCAATCGGCTAAATGAACACAATTTTTTGACATGTTACATGCAAAACCACTATATACAGTTATACAGTTATAAAACATCAGTATAAAAACCCTGAGATATAGCCACTTAAGGCACGTGATACTAAGTGCAAAGTACCGAGCACATGCGCCGCCTCTTATTCCTGGACCCTTCTTAACAGTTTAGCAGAGGCCCTGATGAATCGTCCCCACCTACACAACATTTCGGTATAGTTGGATCTTGTCATAGATCCACCGAAATGCTTATTACCTCTCCACGTTACGGTGTAGTATTTTGAAACTGGGTTGAGTGAATTTCTGAGCAAACACAGACACACGCGTCTACTTATAAAAAGAGGCAGACGCTCTACGCGCTGTTGGAATTGTTCTAAAGGACGTTTGTTGTAGCCTTGGAAAAATTTCGTGTTCGGGTCAACTCTGGACGACTCCAGCACGGTGGACTGGCAATTCGGTATTGCTCAGTGCTGATCTGGTAATGTAATTTAATCGTGCAGTCGCTAAAACGTAAAACTACGTACTATTTACGCGACATCTCATATAGCAATAAGTATTAATATAAAGGCGAAGACCCCTTGAGACATGACTGGGTAACATTGCAAAAAGTATAATACCATAGCAAAAAACATTTTTTGTTTTCAGTTACTTGTTACCTAATCGTTTCAAGAATCAGAATAGATTCACCCAGGTGGCCGGTTGCAAGCAATCCATGGGTGAGATTTTGGGCTCACGGCTCTTGCCAAAGCGGTAGGCTGATACCCGGGAAAATCGACTTCAAATCCAACCTCTTTAACCCCACAGTCACGACTTCTCTAAAGGATAAGGTAGGCCTAAGAATCTGAATGTAAAAAAGGGCAGCTTCCATAATGGAGAGTTTGGGAGTTTTAGTTCCTACCACTAATTCTTCACGGCCCCGGAACCAAACCCTGTACGGTATGAAAAAACACAATGTAACGCGTTTTGAAAAAGAAAACAAAGGCAAACATCAAGAGTTACACAAACAAGAAACTTCTCAAGACTACAACATAACGCGGCTCTTACGGAGTTTCTCCCTCTCGTATCGTAACGCGCCCGCCATTCAGCATGTCAGGTTTGTCTGATTCTAACTTGAGTTCCTCCGCTCATCTGTTGCCTGGGAATGGGAATAATCTCAGGCGCAGCAAGTAACTCGTCATCAGCTGGGAACGGAAATTGATTCCTTGTCATTTCGTAGCCACCACCGAATGGCGCATCTTCAGCGGGCAAACGAAGGGCCGGCATAGCTGCGTGACGTAACAAAGCTCCTGCCCGCCCGCGACCAGGTAAAACAGCTGTCTCTCTTAATAACGCACTGGCGCGATGTGGGGAGACTCGATCTGCTCCAGGGGCATTTGCGAACCCAGGCTCCCTGGCTAAGACGCCATTGGTTGCTGGCCCTATCTCCGTTTGCAAATTACGGGATTGTTGCTTCCTGGCATTCGTCATGGCAGATGGTCGCGGCGGAGATCCTGGCTCTTCAGACTCTGAACTGCTTAGCGGTGGAAAGTCGTACTCGGTGAAGAGTGTTTGTGGAGGAAGAGATGGGACCGTAACTGGGGTAGACTTGACACTCGGCCGAGCTGCCACGGCTTCTTGGAGATCTTGTGCAAGTGGCTTCATCGTGAAGCCATTCCCCTCTGTACTTGCATTGCTTGCTTCTGAATCACTTCCACTGGCGATATCTGGCAACGACTGTCGCAGCCTAGACACAGCGCTAGGAGCTGGGCCGAGTTTCCTCTCTTTTACCCGTCCTTTCTTGTTCTCGTACTTATCTGCGAATTCTTGTCCTTCGTTCCAGGCCTCTCGATTAGCTAGTACGTCCTCTGGGACTCCATTAATCGCGTCCTCGTTGAAGTCTCCGTCGTATGGTCTCGCGCGCTGACGGTAGCTAAACTGGTTCAGTGAATGGAATTTTGAAGGAAGCAACTGACCTTTCATCTGGTAAGAAAAATAAACGACATAAAAAGAAATTATGAAAGTGAGCATGATATTCGCAGTAGAATTAATAACCTAAGGGGTTGAAAAAGAGCCTGAAAAAATTCGGGCTTGAACGGGAATCGAACCCTGTCCTTTGCGATTGACCGCACGAAACCGCTTAGGTTGTTCATTCTACTGCGAAGATCATGTTCACTTTCATAACTTTATCCGCAGTTCAAATGGCGATTTATTTCATATATTTTCTAAAAAGATGAGTAATTGAATCCAGAAGTACAAATCAACCCAAAGCGGTAACGAGTGTGAAGAACTGTTTGAGGGATCAAAACAGCTTGACCAAGTTGTTGGGGTTGGATTCTGACAGAGGCCATTATTTCAATATGTCTGGTGACAGTGATCAAAGTGTCTGGATAAAATACACAGTCAGTCGAAGAGATAACTAAAAGTAGCTGAGAAGTAAAAGATCTTCTCTCCACTAAATTCGCTTTTACGGAAAACGGTAAACGTCATATTAAAGTTCACAAATTCTCACATATAATAAGAAAATGAGGAGATAAAATTGTCTAATATGATTCTTACCGATGAACCGGACATGAAAGTACTTATTTTCTGTGTAGCTATAATGAACAGTAAACGAGAAGTACATGTAGTACAGACTGACGTTTCCCGTAAACGTGTACATTTTATCGTTCATCTTCGATCAGTTAATTCCTATTAGCACGGGTTAATCATGGCGGTGGGTTGTCATATTTAGCTAGGAGTAGATGATGACAATAACTTTTAAAAGTGGCCTTAAACATGAGCAAAAACGGAGCGCTAATATAGTGAATGTAGTGAACGCGTCAACAACAGCGGGAAAAAGGTTGGCCAGTGCAGCAGCGTAGCGTCCATATACGCACATACGCACATGCCTACAGCAGTCATCTGGATTTTTTTTTATTTCCTGAAAGCATTTTTATCATTTTAAAAATTGGGAAAACTGATAAATGTTTCGCATTATATTGGTGTCTAGTATTTCCTTTATCGTTTCATTATTCCATATTCTGATGGCATCACTGGCCTTTTTTCCTGTTGACACATTACCTTACCGATGACACAAAAAACCACTAAGCACTGCATTTTCCTTCGTATTTCTGTACTTACCTCGATATAACTAGCCTCCGTAGCTGGCGGTTTTTTGGTGTGCTTTTTCATTTGTGGTTCGCAGAGTAAGTGTTACAGCCGCGCGAAAGCTGAACCGAGGTCGAAACAGAAAACGATGGGGGAGGGGGGCGAGGGGAGAAGGGTAACAGGGTGCAGATAACGTAGTATCCCAGTTATCCTTAGACAAGAAGTCCTTTAACTATTTCGCAGCTTCGTACCTTGGGATTGATATCCTTAGCATCTCTAACCACGCTGAGGTATATATTGACTCCATACAGAAATTCAGCTAACAAACGCTCCATCTGGGCAAGTCGTAATTCTCGAAGGTACATAACATGCTGGACACACAAAGATAACAGAACAAGATAAACGGACACTTTACCAGTTTTTGGGTTCTCCATCCATGGGCAATTCAACGTAAGGAAAATTTGATAAACAATGACAACCTTAAGAAAGATAAGATGCTTTTTCCGTCCGTGACACAGGCGGCTCAGAAGAGGAAATCGGAAACTACGACCTTCTGGGTACTAGTTTAGATGCTCTACCACTGAGCTACAGAAGACTCGTGGGAGGTAAGGTCACAAGGTTCTTGTGACAAACAAGAGATGTTTTCCCTAGCGGGCTAAGACTGGATACCGATATATCCACAATGCAAGAAATGTGAAAGTGAATTTGACTTTTTGTTTCCCCCGAGCCGCCAGTATCACTGACTGAAAAATCATCTTCATCATGTACCTCACCAGGCTTAAAATTGACCCTCATATTTCTCTCAATAACGACCTCTTTGTACATAGTGTTCTCATAACTTCATGTTTGATATTAAAGCAGCGTGATTTCAAGGCGAAAAAAACAGGCCCGAGATTAAAGTATCATGGCCTACCCTTGCAGCTGCATCCACCAGAGCTGCTGGAGATGGTCGCTCTGCCCAAACAGACTCTTTCCTCTGCAAAAAAAGTATTAAAAAAGGCAGTCAAAATACCTTGCCGTCAAACTAGCACCTGCGGATAAAGCTAACGACCTTTCACATAAGACGCCCAGCCGTTATGAAAAACTTATGGACAAAAACAGAAACAGAAACCTTTTTATAATAAGCAAGTAAGAGAGAAGAATTCTCGATTTTTTGTGGGCATTTTAAATAAAACAATTATTCCACTTGCGCTTGTTAGATATGAGATGATTAGAGCCAACTCGGCGCTACTCGTTGGCTATCTACCATCTCATATCCAATGCTCACTGGTAGAATAATTGTCAGTTATTCAACTAATTAATTCTTGTTTTTTCATGTCACAACGCTGGCTTTAAGGTGGACAGTGAAAAGTTGATTTAGACTTTGTTACTACTATATACACGTAAGAACGATGATTTCGACGCGATTTCTCTAACGGAGCGCCGATATTTAAAGTGGAGAGTTACATATCGAAAAGGTGTTCAAACGATACCGGGTCGCTTTTCGTGCCGAAAGCTTTCCGGTATAGCGTGAACAAAGCCTTACTCATATCTCGATAAACAAGACATCATTAGATACCTGCATGTACTGAAGCCGCACTTTCTGGAAGTTGACTTGATCAGGTGACACATTGAGGTATTCATACAAGCACGCTACAATACCATTGACATACCTAGCAAGACAAGTACAGGATAAAAAAGCTATTAATAACAGCTTAGTGTTGTGTGATTAGAAGTCCAATTCCTTCCAAGTGATTTACAGAATGAGGTAGGTGTGGCACAGTCGGTTGAGTGCTAGTCTGCGGGAACGGTTGTGGGTTCGGCCAATACACAGGGTCTTAAATAACCAAGGAAGAGGGCACTGGCTTTGTCCTGCAAACGGCTTAAAAACGAACAGGCCATTTCCGAGTTTTTAAAAACCCTCACCTTCAAAATGAGGCTAGGTGCACAACATTTCGTGTGAAAATGAGTTTTATTTGCCTGAGAAGGAAAAATCATTTCCATATCAAAGGCTGGACACTTAATCTCGTTCTGATACAGAGGCCCAGGGGAACTCCAGAATGGCCTATTAAATGGTGGTTCAGTCTTCAATGGGCCTGGGTATAAAAAGCGTTTTCAATAGTACCCCACGCGAGAGGGTTTTGTAAAGTTCGTCTACGTGTCACGGCAACTCGCCCATTTCTCTGGTTAACTCTAATTAATAAAAACTATACATACATGTACATAAAAGTTTGATAACAAATAAGAAGCAATGTAAAGTTATGAGTTGTTCGTTACATGCCGTGATGAATAACAGCATCCTGAAGTCTGGTAAAAAACGTTAGCAAGGCCACCTAACTTACGACATTAGCGAAACAACCGTTAGTCAGAATTGTGTGGGTGCATACCTCGGTAGTTCACCTCCCTTCTCTTTCTTATAAATCATGACATCTGCTACCTGTATTGGGAAGAAATACAGTAACAAAAGTAAGAACTACTGAGAATTTCTGAAAGGCTGTCCTACTCTGCACTAGGCCAGAATTGTTCTTGTCTGAGAAAACAGCCGACATTTGGCGACACTACCACTGATTTCCCCGCCAAATGACGTCTGAGAAACGAGCGCAGAAATTCCATACTGATGACGTGTCATTACCCAGATCTAACTCTAACTCTAAATCTAAATATTGTTTTGTAGCCAACATCCAGGGGTCTTCACGTTAACTTTAAAACGCTAAAAAATAAAGGATGGTAAGGATTGAATTTCATCTTCCACTTTTGTTGCCAAGCGTCTAATCTATATAGATCATCCTGAAGATCAGCTGCATCTTCATCACAACAGATTGTTCCATATAACTATGCATCATCATCAAAAAGTCTAATGGCAGAGTTAAAATCTGGGTACTGCTTCTGATTAGTTAAAGCAAATCGCTCCCAAGCCGCACAACCAGTCAGAAGGGAATTTCTCCGCTCATTCCTCAGACGTCATTTCGTGGGGAAACCAGAGGTGGCGTCAAGAAATGTCGGTTGTTTTCTCAGGCTAGAGTTGTTCTATGGGTAAACCGATCGTTTCGAAATGAACTCAAGCAGTGAAATTGCACAAAAATTTCCTTCACTTCGAATATAGTATGCGCGTGAACAAGAAAAAAATTGGGGTTAATATTCTTCGTTTCTTAGGTCAAGTACCTGGAACTATTTACAACTCGACTGAGTAAACTTGCATCGAAACGACCAGTAACCGTTTGATGGCAGTACTTGTGGCAACTTGCAGTCCTTTTTCTCTGAAAGTCGATTGGCGACACAGAGTTTTACGTGGAGTAATGTCGAGACCTACTTTTGCCCTTGTATTAAGCGACCACGAAATTGTAATTTTTTCATAAAAATCTATGCTGAGCACACTGGATTTCACAGGATCGGGTTGCTGTCCGGCAGACCTTAAATTGTTCTTCATTGTGTATTGAGCAAGGCTTACTGACTAAGCAACATTTTCACACAAAAATTCAAACCATGGGTGGGCAGCACAGGACCCATTATAAGTTTCTGGAAAACCGCCCACCTACCACTCCCCTAAGTCAACATTTTTCCCTAAGTGAGAAGTAAGAGTTAGTGTTAGTTTAGGGGAGGGGTAGGTGAACAGTTCTCCAGAAACGTATAATGATCCCAAATATCAATAGTTACATTTTTGAAACAACTGTGTTGCAAAAAAAATATCAAAAGAAAATGAATAAGCTGTTTCCTACGGCAACAATAAATTTCTTAAAAAGAAAGAAAATCAAATGTACCTGAGTGTCAAACACATTCACAAGTCGAACACGATATTGATGATACAATGCATCACTGACTTGTCTACAGTCGTGAATTACCTACACACAGTAGAGAAAAACACAACAATGCTTTAAACATTTGAATCCTTACAGCTAAACAGCAGACAACAACCTAAAGTGGATAGGTCAAGGTTAAGTTTTATAATTTTGCCCATTCTTCGTTACATGTGACCTTAAATTTACAAACTGATGGAAGAAGTCCCTTTTAAAGGTCATTGCCACGCATATAAAAATACTGTTGATTTATACCAAGCACTACAAGTTTTTCCTTTGTACAAATTGAGACAAACTTGAAAAAGGCCCAAGCCCTGTCTTTTAAGCTAAACAGGATGCATCAGTTTTGCCCATCCATCCTTCTTTATGGCTATTCTGTATTTTCTTTTGCAGGGTGCAAAGAAAGTCAGTTTTACAGCCTGCCATTCGGACAAACTGTAGATAGCATGTACTAGCCCACATTTCAAGTCATTTCAACTAGCCCCAAAACCCTTTTTGATTGGCAGGATTGATAACAATCCTTCTGCAATTTGAATTCCCCCAAAAGACAGCACTTGCCCGTCGGGCAAGTTTAGAACAAAAAACACCAGCCCGATAGCAAAATCCCCTAACCTCGGGCTATCGGAAACGACTTTCTTTGCACTCTGTTTTGTCCTCTGCAGTTTGACGTGTGCTTTACTCTCCCACTGACACTGCCTCCCCCATTATACCTTGAGTATATCTCCACTCTCCAGAATGTCTTGCAGTCCTTCATCAAAACAAGGAGCTCCAAGAGTGAGGACATCAAACAAGTAAATTACCCTGCTACAACCAATCTGAAAGGACAAAAAAAAAACAAAATCACTTGTCTAAGGGACTAGGCAACACCTTTCACTAAAATGGTCACTTTTGTATAACACCATGGTTAGTAGAGTTCCCTTTACTAAGGGGTACCCGACTTGCTAACATTTTCCAAATCACATTATTTCCAAAATTTCAGGCATCGCAGTTGTGATTTGGAGGGTAAAATAACACACTGTGTTTTACGTTAGATGATACTGACTGTTGAAACAATGAATACCCAAATTTTATAAAATGGAACTGAGGAATGAAGAAATAAATACAAAGAAAATTACCACAACTTATGAAGTTGCAAAAAGAAAGCCTGAAAAAATACAGGCGTGGTGGAATTTGAACCCTGATCTTTGCAATAACTCAACTGGTTAGAGCAGTGCACTGGCATTGCAGAGGACAGGGTTCAAATCCTGGAAAGCCTGAATTTTTTTCAGGCTACACTGTATCTTTTCACAACTGTGCAAGTTGCGTCTTTAACCGCAACGATCTTCTTTGCATTCATAATTCTGACTGTTATTAGGGGTAAATTTTAGGTGGACCTACCACAAGCCAACAAAGCTTTCCAAATCTTCCAAGATTGACACCTTCACAACACACTCCAATGACTCGTTGTTTACTTACGAACTTCACCTGTATGAAGAAAAGTGCTGTAATCAGTTATAATCTACATGTAGGTGATAGACATATTATAGAGTTTATTTGTCTTGAACAAAACATAATATTTCATTCATCTTCTTTCTTTTCCTTCTTTTTAAGCCAACTCTTCCACCACCTCTACTGGTTGAAGCTATTTGACTGACATTGGCCTGGTAGTATAAGGGATGCTAACACTATCAACGAAGGAACAATATCTTTTTAAGAATGATAAGAGAAACTATAGGAGCATTACATTGGGACACTGAAAACTGTCCTCTATAAGTGGGTGTCATACAGCTAGTGTCAGTAGTACTACTGTAATGAGAAAAGTTAATTGTTTTTTGACCAAACTGACAGTGGATTTGAACTCTGAAACAGCCACTTTGGGGACAGAACTGCATGAAACTGACTATTGTAGCAAGGTGGCCATTATGTGAAGATAGCTAAAGGGTGTAATGTAACACCAATTTTTGGAGAAAAGGGTGGAACATTAATTTATAAATGCTTGTGAGAACATATATTAATAAAAAAAAAAACATAATCAAAATAGAGTCAATAAAACAACCCATAATGTTCGGAAAAAAGTTACAAAACAAAAAGTCTGAGGCACAGTGAGTACATCAGTTTGTGCTTCATTGATTTACAAGTATTGGATTGGAATCTTAACAAATTTAAAGAATCTAAATGAATTTCCAATGGCTTTTGTGACAAGGCTTTCTTGTATGAACCTGCCCCCCACCATATAAACGTCTGTAAAATTTTGCAACTTTATGGAGTTGTTGTTCGGAGAGGTAGCCATTGTTAGTAAAGAGGATGATACAAGAATGAATATATGGAGTGGTGGCTGTTAGTAGCAGCTAGTAGCTACCGGTACTTGGCTTGAAACAATTTCCCGGCTAGCGCCAGTTAAGTTATCTGGTATACCCTATTTTTGGTTGGCCACAGCCCGTTTTTGGCCAAACAAATGTCTTTAATCTAGGATTATCTGGTCACACTTCACAGTAAAATCCATGTGGATTATAATATTACTTGACACTGCTACACAAGCTACTCCTGAATTTGTAGTGACGACTTCATGGAAGACAAAGCAAAAACTTGTAATGAATGAACTGTTATAAATGTTCTTGATCTGTTTGCCTTTTTCTTCCCACCTTCCCTTTCTTTTTCTTCACCAACAACAAACACCAACAATGTTCAATCTCGATCAATCATTTAAAATGTGAAGGTCTGGATTGTGTGTAAGAAGCGTAGAAAGGTAGACAAAACGTGCGGCCATCCAAGGATTTGACCGGACAAAGCCTATTTTTGACTGGACATGGTCCATTGACTGGTTGTTATTTCAAGCCCTGAATAGTGGTTAAGCTGTATTTTAGGGGTTTTATTAACTAACTATATACAAGAGCCATTCTTACTGCTTCTTCAAACTGTCCTCCAAAGGCATCTATAACAACAGTTGATGGTATGTCATCTGGACTTAAATTTTCCTTCTCATCATCATCTGATATCACATCAGATAGATCTAAAGACAAAAATGTAAACAAATGCACTTTTGAAAGACATATTAACTTCATATTGTGGGCAGGGAAAGTTTGCTAACAATAACTTGCACTCTTATTTTAGACTCTTTAGAAAACTGGTGAAAATGGCATGCAGCGGAGTGAATCAAGGTTACAAAGAAGAAACATGACCCACAAATGTTAGCAGATAGCCCATCGGATAAGGCTTTGGAAAAGCTGCCAACATTTATAGGCAAGGAAATGGATTTACATTCGAACAAAAGTGGCCACCCTTTGACACTCCTCTTCAACAATAACAATTTGTAGCATTACAGTATATACTTACATTTTTCTGCTTCAATTGGTTGTCTCTTCAGAAGACTGGCACCCTCGTCACTTACATCTCGTGATAAGGACCCACTAGAAACTGCCATTTTCTTTAGCCCCAGCTTTGTATTAATCCCAATACCAGCATCTTTAAAAGCTTTTCTGATTCCTCGCCCTCTTCCTTCCCCGAACTTTACATCTGGCTTGTAAGCAGCTGGCCTTGAATGCTGAGAATTTGAGCTTTCTGGCTTTTCCTCAGGTGCTCTTTCGTCTTTCTTTGTAATAACATTTTTCCCCTCACTAAAAAAGAAAAGTACAAAATTTAAATTTATAACAAGTAGTTCTTTGATCTATGGTCCCCATTCCAAACAGCAGAAAGCAGTCTCGAATTTATCACATTCCCTATAGATGGTTTTCACAGTGATGTCATCAAATTGTAAAGTCAAAATAGCGAGGTTTTACGAATTCTTATTTACACTAGGTTGAAGATAACAAAAAATAGATCTTTGTACAAGTTTCCTTTCCCATAGGATGTTTCATTTCGAAAATACAGCAATTTGAACTTCCAAGTTTTCACAATGCGTGACACCAAAATAGGAATGCTGTCTTGTTGAAAAAAATTCTCTCCTTGTGATTTTCAGCAAGTACAATGTATGCTAGTTCTCGAGTGAAAAGAAAGAGCTTTTACAGAAAACGTGAACTCCAGATGTTTTTGTTAATTTCTGGCGGCCATACTGGTGGACCAAAACGGCACACCAATATGGCATCTCCATACAAAGCTCTACAAAGGTGCATGAAATGTTTCGGCAAATCGGCATGTCTTAATTATTAAGACATGAGACTTTGACAAATTGTTTAAATATTAGTCTTTTATAGCATCTCATTTTCTTGGCTTCTTCCACTGGACAGTTTCCAATTTGTTTTTTTTGGCGTGACAGTGAAAACAATCTATACAAAATTATGCAATTTGCGACTCTCACGTTCCCCTACCCTCTTTGATAGGACTTAGGAGATGATTACATCATTTCATCCTTATCTGCTAAATACTTACTAGTCACTATAATTCAAAGGGGACCCTGAAGAGTTCATACAGCAAGAAGATAAGCGCTCATTTAACACGGGAAAGCGAATGAAGTCTCTTGTTTTCGACTTAAGACAAAACTCTCGGAAATAAATTTCATAAGCCTTGCTTTTTGCTTGGTCCCACTTTTGGTCACACTCAGGAACAACCTAGTCTCTCACTCAAAACACCCCCTCCCGACCCACCAACCCAATTGGTCAAAATTTTCACAGGTGAATTTATATGAATGAAACTTATGCAACATCTACAAGTAGAAATTTGTTTGCTGACAGACTTGCCGACAACTGAAGACTATTTTTCATTTCAGTTAAGTTTTAACATTATTGTGCTCTTGTACTACCGCTACATGTGCAGGTGACATAACCAGACGTGAGGTGGTCTGGGGTTAATTTAATAATACTTTAACAAGCGTAATTTACAAGTATAGCGATTTAACTTTTGGACTCTGAAATGATGGCTACACTTGTAAATTACACTTGTAAAAGTTTTTAGTATTAAATTGACCATGGTTTGTATGTCATGGGTTGTATGTTGTTGGGTCTAGCTGCTCATTTACACGTAAGATGGTAATGACCTCTGGTAAGTTTTCAAACAAACAAGCAAACAAATAAAAGACACATGACTTTTACTCACTTTGTTTGTTGATTGTAATTAACATCAGGTTGATCCAGTAACTCCACTATCAAACAATAATGAGACAACCAAGAACTAAGGTTAGTTTTTACCACAGTTCATACAAAAAAATGCAACCATTCTTCAACGACTTTTTAAGGACCACCTACTAGGAGTATAATTTCACAGATTGTACAAAAATGCACATTCCCAGTGTATTATAATCAGGCTTTTCTGTTTGCTTCACCAACTTCTCTACATTTTTCAGTTCACCTGTCTTAAACTGATAGCTAATTACTGCATAAAATATTGAACACTTTGTGTAAATAAGTTATGATAAATCAGTTATGATTTTATATTCTATCTGGGACAACCAAAAAGCATCAAAACACACTTTCCAGGGGCCCCTTTCTCGAAAGTCCCAGTAACTTTTCGGGCCCAAAATCAAATATTCAAATCGAAATATAAAGAATAAGAGCGTGGGTCCTGGCTAGCAGACTACTCCATTTTGTTTCACTAACAGATGGTTTTATCATGCTAGATACACAACTATTGAAACCTTGATCTTTAATGTAAACGGAGACAGCTTACAGGGCCTGTTAATTATCGGGACTTTCGAGAAACGGGCCCCAGGCCACTACATTCAAACTGAAGAAAATTCAAGGACTTTTCAAGGACTTACACAGAATTTTAAGAACTTTTCAAGGAAAAATGGCATTCGAGGACTTTTCAAGACTGTGTGAACCCTGTTTACATCTTAAGAATAATTAATTAAGTATAATAAAAGGTAGTTGATCTGCCTTCTTTGATTTCCAAGACTTACCGTTACTCAGTTCATGTCCAAAGAAATGATGAAAACCATGAAGTCTTCTCCCTGTACTACAGGAAACCACTAAAAACAATCATCAAATTACAGTTATTATTAATTAACATCCACTTTACATTATAACGGAAAGTCTGTGTGTGCAAAGCGTACACAGCGGAGCCCCATAGCTATCATGGGATAGAAATTGAAAACCTATCGGTGCCAGAAAATCTGGTTGTGACATCGGCGTACACTGTCCATACAAACTCTGGGAGTAGGGGTAAAAAACTCATTAAGATGGGGAAGAGAGTCCCAGACATGTACATTGTGTTTCCTTTTGGTGCAAATTAAACATTTTAGGGGCAACCAATGAGTTGCTCACGTAAAAATCTAGATTGAAGTTTCTTGTGTTTGACTTAAAAAATGTCTAAAAATGGTTTAAGTATGGCGTGTGATTTGTGCCAGTTTACATGCTAACTGATATTGTTCATTCTCCCCAAAAAGAAAGTAGATGTAAGATTTGTAGATTATTTCACCAACAGACTCGTGACTTTGCTACAGATTGAGTCTAGCGCACATTTAACCGTATTTTAAATATACACAACAAGCAAAGGGCAGTTTGAGTAGACTACAAAATTAAGGTTATTCATAAGGAGAAATGAACTAAGTTATAACTAACTAACTAACTAACTTATCAACTTTCCAAAAATGTAAATAGCTTCAGAATCCTACAACAGATTTTTCCCTTACTTTAGCAAATAAGCCTCAGAGCTGTCTCTAGTTCTATATCTGCAAGTTTGAAGTCAATCGTGACCATACAACTCGCTGCACAAAATGCTGGTCAAATTTTTCGCTAACACATATTTTGTGAAACTGTGAAAGGTTTGAACCCAGGAGTCATTTCAAAAGTAGGTTGAGTTTGATCATCCGGGTGAACGTAGTCCTGAATAGGACCGTTGCTGTTGACAGTGACTGACGTTTCGACAACCTGTGCGGTAGTCATCTTCAGAGTCAAACTCAAAGTCTCTTTGACTCTGAAGATGACTACTGCACAGGTTGTCGAAACGTCAGTCACTGTCAACAACAACAGTCCTATTGAGGACTACGTTCACCTGGACGATCAAACTCAACCTCCTTTTAACATTTGTGAAAGTTGACGCACAAATTGAGGAAGAGTGTCAATTGACTATCTGCTATCTGAAAGGGTATTCTGACTTACACAAGGCTTCATTGCAAGAAACCGAGTAATCAGAAATCTTTGGTGGACAACTTCATACAACTGACTGTATTTTGTCAACCCAAGCCCCGCATTGGTGCCTTTTTTCACATTACAAATTGAACTCCCAAATTGGTTTACACACTGGTGCGATTACAGACCAAATTGCACTGGGTCCTTCTGTGATTATAAATCTGATATCCTGGACCGAATAGGTGATATCAATTTCTTTGTTGCCTATTTAAGCTGTACCAAGTAAAGAACAACGTCAGCCTTACTGTGTAAACGTATAACTAACAATAAAGCAAGTGTTGTATAATACAAAGATTGTATTGTCTTGGTGGATTTCCTGTTTGTCATATTATTTAAGTCAAAACGAAAAATATATTTCTTAAAAAATGAGGCTTTGTTCCCAATGGATCAGCTGATAACTGCGGGCCACGGTAACAGCACATTTAACACGAAAATTTGTGGCCGGGTATTCTGAAGTTGCCCTTGTAAATAACCACTTGTACCAGGGCAAAGTGCTGTTAGTACAGTAGTCGCTAATTGAAAATACGTTAGAATCATGCAATGATGTTAAAAATAACCCGCATTTCCAAATGTTTTCTCGTCCAATTTATTTCAATTAAAAACCCGCCAACAGTGTAATTATATGTGTAGATATATTAGATAGAAGAAGACCCAGGAACTTCACTGGACTTAATAACTTCTAATGCATTGCATTTGTTCTGTGAAACCATCGAAGATGATGATCTGCCGCCCGTTTATATAATTGAAAATATAAGCCCCACAATCCTTCTAAACCCTGGATTTTAAGGTTCTTCAAGTAATGTGTGATGTGTTCGAGTTAGAAACAGTAAAAACTGGACAATCATACACTTCCGACATATACCCAACGTGATTACCATTACAAATTTTCGTAACAACCGTGTGCGACTCGAAAAACCAACAAGAAGCATATGAGTGCATACAAATTGAAAGACCTTCTAACCTTTAGTTAAAGTAAGCTTTCTCTTTTCAGTGTCGATGCTGTGAACAGTTCCCTCGTAGTTTCCTTCGCTTGAAGACACTCTTAACCTCGCACCGACAAAAGAGGACTGCTCAGCCATATTGACAGATTGACATGATGCACAGATTGAACAGCCGAGTGGGGGCGCAAGTTTTATTGATGACACAGGATACCCAGACTGATTTCAGTGAGACTATGCTCGGGCTACACCTCGTAGCGCCAAAACTTAAGCGTCCTAAATCCCACACGGAAAGATACGCACAAAGACGAGTCTTGAAGACACATAAAAAATGCTTTCAAAATTACGAGATCGGATTAAAAGTTTCCGAGACCCACTGTTTTAGACGCCAGTCCTACTCTTTCTCCTCGCAGTCCGAGAATGAAAGAATCGATGAAGGAAATCATACGATACACCATCACTGGTGATAAGGTACTATAGTTGTTTATCTTGTCTTCCTCTTTTTTTTAACTAAGTGGTTTAAATTTCAAATTCAAGACAACGCATCGCGAGTGTTGTCCGCCATTTTGCTATTTCATGTGTACCGGAAGTTTGAGCCTCACTTTTACTTCCGGTCACGTCAAAGCGAGGCAAAAAGACAAAACAGTAGGTTAATTTTTCCTCTTGGTAATCAGCCGGGCGTAGTGGCGCACGCCTGTAATCCAGCTACTTGGAGGCTGGGGTCTCTGAACGGCTTGAGGGTGGGATTCCTGGGGGCGGTTGTCCTATGTAGATCGGGTGTCCGCGCTAAGTTTGGCGTCAATATGGGGAACACGGAGGAATCTGAGTTCTCCAGGTTGGTTAAAGAGGAGCGAACCGGCCCAGGGTGGAAACACAGCAGGCAAAAGCTCCCGCGTCAAACAGTAGTGGGATAGCACCTGTGAATAGGCGATCGTTCACAGCCCGTTCAAAATAGTCGAACTCGACCCTGTTTTTTATTTTATTTTTTATTCTTTGTTTTTTTCCTTGTCCAATGCTTTTTGTTTGCGATTTTGAACTAACTCAACCATCCATATAATATCTTTATTTCAATAATAAAAATATTTTCCTTTCAAAACCTTTTTTTTTTCATTTTTTTTTACCCCTTGCAAGAGATTTTTACATAAATGACTTATTTAATTCCGAGGATGCGTATACACTGGCGCAAAAAAAAAAAAAATGATACTTAGCGTTATTAAATTTCAGCCGGTTGTTAATTCGAAAATTTGGGGCCTTTCGCTGGATGCACCCAAGAAAGGATATTAGGGGGTGTTTATATGAGAAAACTCGCACCGGCGTGAGTTTCATACCGGGATGACTTTTTAATTTCGTATCGTTTACATGATGACTGAGTCATTTCATATCTCGTTATTTGAAGGTACACTTCATGTTGATAAAAATACACGCGTGATTCAAAATCGCAAACATTACGCATGCGCTTCCCGTTCCAGTCTACCGGCAGACCAATTTCACACCGAAAAGTGTGGTCGTTTCGCGTTACATGATACCGTTGCGAGATTTCGTACTGGAGTGAAATTCTCGCTCCGGTACAGCAACCGGGGTGACTCGCGCCGGGGTGCCTCGCGCCGGCATGACATTCTGTGGTGGTATCATGTAACAAATGTAGAGCTATGAGAGGGAACCAGAGTGAACTCGCTCCGGCGCGAAAGTCGCCCCGGTGTCATAGTCCCTCATTAGTGTCCAATTGCACTCGTCAGCTATTTCTGACCATGTCAAAACCACCGGGATCATTTTGAAATTTTATCATCGAGCAAAACTGACTAATCATTGAAAAACCTCCCCGTACGTCCACTTGCACCTGTGGAAGATATTTAACATGTCTTTATACAGTAGATTAAGCCAGTTTTTCGTTAACTTCAGCAGTGAGATGCTGATGCTCTATTAATTATTTAGGTGCTGCTTATCTGTATCTCAGTTTCAGACTCATTATCACTTTTGTGTTAATATAGCTGTCAAAACCGTACTGTTATAATAATGCGTACGTTTTGTACGTTAATATTTTTCACTGCTAGCAGTTACCGCTGTCAGTGTGTTTCATTTTAGACTAGAAAGTCTATAACAGGCAGGGCCGAAAATCACCTTATTTTCGAGGGGTTTTCAGAGGCTGCGATCATATACTTAGCCGGCAAGGATCATGCTCTTTCAGTTGCACTATCGAGGGACGCAGGTTCTGCTAGTTCTGGTAGCCTCCCACACAGACGAACGTTCGTGGGACAGGAGTGCGTGCTTATATTAAGCCTTGGGAACTTCTGCGTGGAAGATTCTGGGAACAAGATAGCCTGTACATAGACGTTGTTTTCCTGTCGACGATCGCGCGCGAGAGACTGAGCGGACCGCGAGAACGACGGCGGAGTGCTAGAATAAATCCCTCGAGGTTTTTATTTCTATACGCGCGCTTGACGATCTCTAAAGAGAAAATAGAGGATCTGTGAACAAGCTAGCCGAAACGAGATCGTTTCCCTTTGGAAAAAAAAATAGGATTCTTTAGAAAAGCCCTGGGAACGAGGTTGCGTGATAAGGCCCCAAGGGCCCAAGCAAGGGTTAAAGTAGTTAGGGCTCATGATCGTGCATTCTCAAATGGCTCCAATCACCGGGTCCGATCATCCCTAAGGAGAAGCCTTTAGAAACAGACTATACTGGGCCCCAGGAGTAAACATCAGATAGTTTAAATTTCCAATGCGTTATATACAATAAAAGGTTTTTGGAAACTAGAAAAAACTCCTAATATTCACCTAAAATCACAGTCGAGCGCTGCAAGCTTGGGCAGTGTTTTCACTTTTATCTCGTAAATCAAATTAATTCGGTCTTGTAGTACTTAAGCAGCGGTCTGATCTGTTTTAGAGTTCAAAGACGGCGAAGAGTCGTAGAAATATATATTGGGCAAATCTTGCTGTTTGGCTTATTGTAGCCTCATTCTAAGCCCAGTGGGACTTAGTCGACTTCAGTCTTCCATTCAACCTCCACTTCAAACGAAGTTCATGTAGGTCATTGCAGTCAAACTCAGAATGATACGGAGGGAAGCGCCTTTCGCTGAGGTTAGAGTGCTTAACAAGTACGAATCCGAGGAACTTATTCCTTGAAGTGCCAACGGATTCTTACAGCGCCTCTTCACAGATGTTGTCAAGGGATTTGCAGGTGGCGAAGGTCCCGAGGGATTATTACAGAGACCCTCCTCACAGCAACTCACATCACATTGCGAAAGCTTGAAGTCTGGAAACATTCTTTGTATTGAAGTCGTTCTGCAGATGAGATTCTTTAGCTGACTGCACTTTGATTTTACTGCGCAGTCCAGAATGTGGTACGTGAACTGGTCAATATTTGTCATATTTATGTGTGACATGTTGACCTTAAACGTAACGCTAGCTTTGTAGCAGGAGTCAGCGTGACCCGCCATATCTGGATCCCGGCAACAGTCTAAACTATCAGTGGGGTTATTGCAAAGGTCTAAGCCACTCAAATTCCCCTTGCTTAGGGAAACTGCCATGTTGGCGTAGCTGGGCTGACATGTGTAGCAGCTTACGGCAAATACTGCAATGAACAAAGATGACATCAATGACGTTAATGCAGTCAAACACCTGTTTCTTTACACCTTTGTAGCATCAAAGCCTCATTTATGATCATTTATCCACTTCTTACAATTAATTTTTCACCTGTGTTTTGAAATGCCAGTCTTTTCCAGGTCCTTTTTAATCTATTTAACATCTCGTATGTTGAGATTAAGCAGGTGCGCCGGGGATCGGTCCAGGATTAGGAAATTTACCTTTATGCATTGCAGGCCCGTAGGAAGGGGGGGAGACGGGTGCGCTCGCACACCCCCCCTTTCCCACAGGCTACACAGGTGCACTTTTTTGTTGATCAGCCGATTTTTAAAGTGAATTCATAGTATTCCAATATTCTAATTCAAAGATTGTGTGGTACAATTGAAAATACTTTGAAAAAGTTGACAAGCCTGACTTATGCACGCTTTCCACAAAACGTATTTTAGCCTTCGTTAAGTATATAAAAGGGGATTTAGTATGCCTTCAAGACATTGACCCCGTGCTAATATCATGAATACGTCGCTTGCTCTTTCACTTCGTCCTTAACAGGTAAAGTCTGTTTTGGAGGACTCGTAGCGTTGCTTGCAGGACTGTTTCGGGATGTTGAAGCTCCTACTAAAGCTACTCTACTCTTGTAATACAAAAAATTGTACTGTCACTTGGAGAAGAGTGTTGCAACATTCACCTCCAAGCTCGATCCAAGTCTTTTCATGTAAATAAGACTAATGTGAGTGGCGAGTTTTAGGACTGGATCACGATAATGTTTATGTGGGAGCAAAATCACTTTTTAAAACTTTGTTTTGTCACCTTTATCAGGACTGCAAACGACCCCCGGCACAAAATGGCACAATATTAGGAATGGACCGGTTTAGTGATTACCTTGCATTTGTTCAGACAGATATCACCAGAAAAACATGCTATAAGGCAAATTTAAGAACGCTGTGAAAAACAAATTAACCGGTAAAGATATCGATGACCATAACTGATAATTGAAGGCCTCCTGCTGAGATATAAGAAAACAGTTTTACTTCACCGGATCAGAATGCGAGCCTGTCAATCCCAATTTGTGATTGCAATTGGCAGACTGGCAGGGAAAGGGTACATTGCGTGTTCCAATGCATGCTTCCATAAAATCCGGCAATCAGTGAGTATTTCTGCAGTGCGTGTTTTTAAAATAAAATCAGAATAACTTTTTCGCTTTAAAACAGTCTAAGTTTCTTACAATTTACTCTAAGAATCGAACCAAGTCAAAGTGCTTTTTGCCATTACAGTGTGGACTTCTTAATATCGCGCATCGTTATAGTGTATTGTGCGAGCATTACGCGTTTCAAAAAGAAATTATTTATAGTAATTTTTCTTACAGAAATAAGAGGTAAGAAATAAAGTCTTTCGTCATTAGATAAAACAGTTTCAATTAGTAACTTGTTTTGAAAACTGACAATCGTATACGAATATGAATAGCTTGTAATAGAGTTTAATCCGCGTAGTCGGCTAAAAACGGGAAATAACTGACTTTTTGTGCTATCTACTCTGAATTCAGGCTATGTATTTTATCAAAGATGGTCCACATTTCCCTTAGTGGAAACCTAAAGGTGTTTGATGCTAGTCTAAAAAGACTTTTGCCTCCTCTCTCATGTATGGGAAATGCTTAAAACTAGGAAACTACGACGTACTGCACAGTGAGTAAAGAAACACATACCCTGCGAACAGAGTCTCCTTCGATCTTCCTAGATAAGTCGGCCTCTTCGCTTCCTCTTTCCTGACTTATCTGGAAAAGATCGAAGCGACTCTGCTAGCAGAGTAAGAAACACACACACGCTACTCTAATTTCCCAATTTTTTTTTTTTTTACTTTCCGAAAAACATTTAGCCCACAGGTTCTTAATTACTAGCATCCTGATTATAGTACAAGACTTCATGAACTCTGTTTATTTCTATGCCTAGGCAACATGATTGTAAGCGTTGCATCTTGTTCCACAAAATAGTCTCATCAATACAAAATGATTTAAAAACTTGATGTCATTGCAAACCTCGCTTACACCTGATTCAAAGATTTTTGCCTTGACAGTCGTCAGAAATTCACCTTGTTCG
>CALNXK010000007.1:4305000-4345000 GCA_942486035.1 Porites lobata | reverse complement strand
ATAAAAGGGACCTTTCTCAACAAGCAATTTTTATCAAGAAGTTTTGAAAGTTTATACTTTTTCTTTCCCAGTACGTTTTCGTTTATTAAGAGCTGGTGAATACGGCAATCATCAAGTTTGAAGTTTATTCATTCTGACCAGCTAGTTTTTGTCATCAATTTGTCAAGTTTTAATCGATTCTTTTCTTCTTGAATGCGTCACTGATGTCACGTTCAAAGTTGATATTTTTATTATAGAGCGTATTCACTTTAGTCGTGACAAGCGGGTGCAAAACAAACTATTGTAGTCTTCGCATATTCATTGGTTTTGTCAAACTGATTGTGGTGATCAACATCACTGAGCAATGAAATGTTAGGAGTCAAAATGGTTCCAGTGCTTGCAATTCTTTAACACTAGTTTTCCTCCACTTTCTTCGCTTTTATTGTCTACCACGAAAATTTCTTTCCCAGTACTTTTAAATTTATTCTGGGCTGGCTTTTGGTAATTCACACGGCGATAGGCCTATTTAAAAAATACCATAATACTCTTTGTTGTCCCTCCAAAATTTTTCATTAGCATTGTTCTCAAGTTCTCTTGGGGCGAAAGGCCTATTGTCTACTCATTCACTAGCCAGTTTTGTCATCGATTTGTCAAGTTTTAATCAGGTCGGCATTTTTTTTCCTGAATGCGTCTAATTCATCCGGTAGTATAATTGTTTATTGATGAACTGAGTACTGTTTTTCTCAACGTATTGTCAAGTCCCATGCTTATCCACTAGTATACTGTTTTCAACCAAGAGCTACGTTATGTAATCGATCGAGTCGGCAAACTTTTCTCTTTGAATGTGACCAATCTATGCTTTGATTGCCTATTGTTAAAGGATAGAATGCGTGCTTTTCTCACGTACAATTTCAAGAAAAGATTTATCAAAAACATTTCTCGTACTGGTTTGAATTTTAATCGAGCGACCGTATAAATGGAGACACCAATTTCAACTTGATTTAACTGTGTTTAGAGCCAGAAACTTCCGTACCTTGCATTGCCTGCGGTGTAGTGAAGACCAATCTCAGCCAAGCCATCTCTGGTCTGGAATGAAAGTCAAGATTCTCTTCTGCCTCCTCGAAAATAGCAGGTTTGTTCTTAGGTGAACTTTAACTTTTGGTTACGTTACACTTTACTTTCTCTTCTGAAAAAAATCATAAGTCAATTTAAAGAAACGGTGATAAGCGTTCAAATTGCTTTAACGGTTCTTACTGGTTATATTTGCTGCAGAAACAAATTCTTCTTTTAGACTTTACATAACTGATTTTCTGTCATAGTTCTATACCTGCCAACTTTTTCCGAGATATAAGCGTGAGATTTTTATCGTGGGAGTGCTGGGATTTTTGAAGACGACACGATCATTTCCGAAGATTCCCGAAGAAGTCCGAAGTCTTCCGAAGACGTCCGAAGTCTGCCGAAGTCTGCCAAAGGCGAGCTCGCTCCCAGTGCTTTTCACTTAAAAAATCAGAGATCGCGAGGAAGGTATTGCCATTTACTCATTTTACACATGGTTTTCGTTCCTTACATGGGTCTGAGTTAACATATTTTTGGAAATTGTGTCAAGCAGGGCGGCAACAACTCACATTTATCAATCAGGCGTGAGAAATTGGCCCGCAGGCGTGAGCCGGCGTGAGATCGAAGTTTTCAACCCGCAGGCGTGAGACTCACGACTAAGGCGTGAGAGTTGGCAGGTATATAGTTCTTCCCTCTGTGTGTTATTGTCGCCCGAAGTTACCTGTGAACATGCATTGTCCCTTTGTTATGTTGCCGTTGGCTCGATGAATGTTGAACTGGAGAGACAAAAATGCAATAAAGCCGGTTTACGTAAAGTCAACAAGATAAACGAGAGTTGCGATTGTTGGGGTCAAATAGGGCTATTTTTTTGACGGTCTATGTAGTTAGAATTTTTCGCTTTGGTTAAAGAAGTGTTCACTTCTGTGGTTTCACTTATACTGAATAAACTTCAAACGTTGGACAGTTTTTTATTATTCTGACTCAGACTATATGCTTCTATACTTGATTAACCGCGACCTTGTTTAATGTACGATTTGAAGGTAAATTATACTTTTATGCCGCACAAACGTGATCACAACAAACCAACTATTGGTAATTTTGGCGTAGAGTGCTTAGCTTGCACCGGAAAAGAATTACAATGCTTCCCGGGACGGTTCAGGCTGACATAAGATAATAGTCGTCCGAGGGGCAAGACAGATGTGAATAGAACTGAAGGTAACGAGAAACCAGTTAACCAAGAGAATAAGATTAATTCGGAGTGCAATTCTTAACATATTTGAACGGTAGTATTTACAACAACAAATAACACTTTCCATTTTTTAACAGGTACCGCCTGACCATAAAGAAAAGCAGGATAATTTGCCTTGCAAGAAAGTCTTCAAAATAACAATAAAAGTACTGCCACGGTCCTTAACAAGGATATGCAGCCAACTCATTTGTGTCTGTCATTTATTCCGTATATAGCAAACCTATGGTAAGTTCATTTTTTTGTACAACTCAGTCGGTTAGTCGGATCTTCATGCAATTTTCCATTAGTTTTAAACAGGTTATTAATTAAATAAATTTAAAGAACAGGTCGTTGAGGTGGCACAGAAGATCATTATTAGAAATAATAACCTACTGTTTCAATTCAGTGGCCATAATAATAACCTGTTGGTGAATCTAAAACTATGGAAAATCACGCACTCGGTCATCATTTTTAAAAACGTTTCGAGAAAAAAACTATATTTCTTTTCATGTTGCATCTTTCTATCCAATAATTTTCACATGACGTTTTTGCTCTCTGACAATTCTGGTTTGGTATATACCCCAATACAACCGCATGTTGTATTTAGATATAAATTAAACCTCTTAAGGCCTGACAGAGAAAACTATACCAATCTAAAAGAAGTTTACTCTTTTAAATTCAGTAAAGAAAGTTCGGTTTCGTCGACAAAACGAAACCTTACCAAAAGCTAAATTCCTCAGACTAAACCATCAACTAAAAAGACAAATAAAGACGAAAAAGTATCACAAAACTCCACCTAGAGCATACCTACTATCGAGAAAAATACAAAAAAAGCACAAAAGGTAAGTAACCAGGTAAGTTTAATTACATTATCTTTCCTTGAGCCCTGGGGACTAAGTGCTCCGCCCAAAGGGGGGAGAGCCCTGGGGACTAAGTGCTCCGCCCAAAGGGGGGAGAGCCCTGGGGACTAAGTGCTCCCCAAAGGGGCCCAAAGGGGGGAGAGCCCTGGGGACTAAGTGCTCCGCCCAAAGGGGAGAGCCCTGGGGGTGGCCCAAGGGGAGAGCCCTGGGGACTAAGTGCTCCGCCCCCAAAGGGGAGAGCCCTGGGGACTAAGTGCTCCGCCCTGGGGAGAGCCCTGGGGACTAAGTGCTCCGCCCAAAGGGGGGGAGAGCCCTGGGGACTAAGTGCTCCGCCCAAGGGGGAGAGCCCTGGGGACTAAGTGCTCCGCCCAAAGGGGGGAGAGCCCTGGGGACTAAGTGCTCCGCCCAAAGGGGGAGCCCTGGGGACTAAGTGCTGGGGCCCAAAGGGGGAGAGCCCTGGGACTAAGTGCTCCGCCCAAGGGGGGGAGACTAAGTGCCCTGGGGAGCCCTAAGTGCTCCGCCCCAAAGGGGGAGAGCCCTGGGGACTAAGTGCTCCGCCCAAAGGGGGGAGAGCCCTGGGGACTAAGTGCTCCGCCCAAAGGGGGAGAGCCCTGGGGACTAAGTGCTCCGCCCAAAGGGGAGAGCCCTGGGGACTAAGTGCTCCGCCCAAAGGGGAGAGCCCTGGGGACTAAGTGCTCCGCCCAAAGGGGAGAGCCCTGGGGAGAGTGCTCCGCCCAAAGGGGGAGAGCCCTGGGGACTAAGTGCTCCGCCCAAAGGGGGGAGAGCCCTGGGGACTAAGTGCTCCGCCCGAGGGGGGGAGAGCCCTGGGGACTAAGTGCTCCGCCCAAAGGGGGGAGAGCCCTGGGGACTAAGTGCTCCGCCCAAAGGGGGGAGAGCCCTGGGGACTAAGTGCTCCGCCCAAAGGGGGGAGAGCCCTGGGGACTAAGTGCTCCGCCCAAAGGGGGGAGAGCCCTGGGGACTAAGTGCTCCGCCCAAGGGGGGAGAGCCCTAAGGACCCAAAGGGGAGAGCCCTGGGACTAAGTGCTCCGCCCAAAGGGGAGAGCCCTGGGGACTAAGTGCTCCGCCCAAAGGGGGGAGAGCCCTGGGGACTAAGTGCTCCGCCCAAAGGGGGAGAGCCCTGGGGACTAAGTGCTCCGCCAAAGGGGAGAGCCCTGGGGACTAAGGACTCCGCCCAAAGGGGAGAGCCCTGGGGACTAAGTGCTCCGCCCAAAGGGGGGAGAGCCCTGGGGACTAAGTGCTCCGCCCAAAGGGGGGAGAGCCCTGGGGACTAAGTGCTCCGCCCAAAGGGGGGAGAGCCCTGGGGACTAAGTGCTCCGCCCAAAGGGGGGAGAGCCCTGGGGACTAAGTGCTCCGCCCAAAGGGGGGAGAGCCCTGGGGACTAAGTGCTCCGCCCAAAGGGGGGAGAGCCCTGGGGACTAAGTGCTCCGCCCAAAGGGGGCCCCCCTGGGGACTAAGTGCTCCGCCCAAAGGGGAGAGCCCTGGGGACTAAGTGCTCCGCCCAAAGGGGAGAGCCCTGGGGACTAAGTGCTCCGCCCAAAGGGGGGAGAGCCCTGGGACTAAGTGCTCCGCCCAAAGGGGAGAGCCCTGGGGACTAAGTGCTCCGCCCAAAGGGGAGAGCCCTGCCGCCCAAAGGGGAGAGCCCTGGGGACTAAGTGCTCCGCCCAGGGGGGGAGAGCCCTGGGGACTAAGTGCTCCGCCCAAAGGGGAGAGCCCTGGGGGGGGAGGGAGAGCCCTGGGGACTAAGTGCTCCGCCCAAAGGGGGGGAGAGCCCTGGGGACTAAGTGCTCCGCCCAAAGGGGGGGAGAGCCCTGGGGACTAAGTGCTCCGCCCAAAGGGGGGGAGAGCCCTGGGGACTAAGTGCTCCGCCCAAAGGGGGGGAGAGCCCTGGGGACTAAGTGCTCCGCCCAAAGGGGGGAGAGCCCTGGGGACTAAGTGCTCCGCCCAAAGATATAGATAGATTGGGACTCAAATTTGAAGAAATCAAATGAGTGAAACAAGCTCTATACAAGGAAAACGAAATGGAAAGCAATACTGTACTGTGAAACCAATCAAATAAGTTCGTCAAGTCACGTGTTTGAAAGTAAAAATCGAAAAATTTTTTGGTGGCAATTCGAGGCAATCTTTCGCATTTTCGTTGACTGGCATGTTGGGTGGTGGATTTTAATTACAAGTGTCCGTTTAATACAGGTTGACAACAATAGAAATGACCATTTCAGGTACTTTTTAGGTGTCCGCGTCCGCTTACTAGAGGTGTCCGCTTATTAAAGGTTTTGTTTAAAGGAAATAAGGGAAATAAATTTTGGGACTTCGGTTACTGTCCGCTTAATAGAGTGTCCGCTCAATGCGTTGTCCGGTTAATACAGGTTTCACTGTATATGTTTTTTCGTTTTATTTTTTTGTTTACTTCTTCATCGCCTTGCCGTAAGGAGCAGGTTGCTGTTTCATATTTTGATATCTTCTAGAATCCGGAAATTAAATCCGGAAATTCTAGGAGGTGTCGGTCACGTCATTTACATAAGCTGCTTACCGGTATGTGAGGTAATGATCGTCTGCAAGTCATACTATTGCGTGCTGGCATAACAGGAAACAATTCAATAGGGCATTGTTTGACTAAGGAAAAGGATTATTTTCGTTGATGACAATAACTATGACTAATTTAGAACGCATCACGATTTTTTTCTGATGGTATTTTTCTTTTTCACTTACTTTTTATGAAAGACAGAAAAAACCTTCGAAGTTTTTCTAAGATCTATCTTTTAGCAAGAGAGAATGATCTAGCTCATTCCCTCTTGCTTCTAGACAATCGACTGAAAACAGACTCGTGAATTTTTTGGGCCAGTAGGGAGTTTAATGTTGCGTGACAGTGATTACGTGTGTGATGGAGAGTATGGAAACAGTGAAAATGTTTCCCTTTTGTAGTTGTTTAAGGTTCTGTAAATTATAATTGAATTTTTACGAGGTAGAAATTTTAGCAGATAGATACCGATACCAAGCCATGGATCACTTAACAGTGACTAGAACTGATTTTGCCGAGTCACGCAAATTATTTCTACCCGAAATGTTTCATGGGAGTCATTGAAAGGACGAGCGTACGCATGCGTAGGTTGTAGTCGTTTTCCCTTCATTCTGTCCGCAATTATGTTTTTGCCGTAAAGAGGCAATCAAGACATGTAAAAGTATTATTTTGGAACAAAGGGCGTTTTTTTATTGTTTAGAGCTTGGATCCAAGATGGGTGACAGGCTACAAGCCAATACGCCGAAAGAAAGTGGCGGCTTGGTAAGTCTTGTGCTCTCGCACCTATCGATGTTGCTTGTGTTTATTTCCCTTGTTGCTCGTTAATAGCTCTGCGCTTAGGAAAACAAGTCTGTCGCTGGGAGAGCTGCAATAATTGATATAATGTGTGATCGTTTCTAGCTAAATCGCATCACATCCATGCGAAAGGAAAAGAAGAGAGGTCGAGATAAGGACATCAACGGCCACAAGGCCAAGGAGCGTCTGAAGAGCACACAAGAAGAGCCAATTTTTGACCAGGAGATGGAGGAGGAGATAGAACGAATAAGACAGCTACCTCCAGACGAATTCTCCAAAATGTTTGATAAGATGCTGGTATGTACTAAATCGCACTACTCTAACCTTGTTCGAAAAGTTAAGAACTGGAGCGCGGTGTAATGCTATGATCGAGCTGAGATAGCGGGTATATATGCCTACTTTCAAACTACGTTCAAGAAATTGTTGAATTGTTTTCAAAATACTCGGAAGGTGACTGACCTTTTATTTTACCCGGTTGGTAATACTTGGGTTCTATGATGACCCACGAATCTCCTTATACCCTCTTTACCCTATATTTCAGACGGATAACGACTTGTCACAACTTACTTTGAAAGTTTACCCTGCGTTTTCATGAGTCCGAACAGTCGTCGATAATAACTCGTTCATTTAAGTCACGGTAAAACGTGATGACAGTAGATATTTAGCAACATTGGACTGATTCATTATTTCAAATTAATCGATACGCTACATCTGTTCATAACATCGGGATTAAACGAGATTTAGTAATGCTACTGTGCATTTCACAATGAAGGCTGCGTTTAGTTATTATTCGTACTTGTTATTGCTTTATTCATGATGCAAACTACTAATCAGCCAGATTTCCGACGGTGCTATGATCTAAACATGAGCTGATTTGAGAAGTAAAATATATCAGTTCATCATGTGGAATATTCATAAATGAGCTGTGGTTTCGATCACTTATAATTGTACAATACCGTCGGATATAGACGAGTAACATTCGTCTTAAAAATAACTGCTCGCATATTTATGGTACAATAAGCTGTTGCGGGGGGGCATTTTGTCTTATATAGATTAGAAACTGGACAAAAGGCAAGGCTCTGCTAAATATTGGTACACATATTTTTTGACAAAATGGGTAGGAAAGAAACGCTCCAGAAGTGATATAATAATATTATTGTTGTCGTCTTCAGCTGTTCAGGGTGGTAGCAATGTCTTGCTTCAATGACTTTGGAACAGTTCTGTCACTTGTTTATACATATTTGAACTTTCTCAAAAGCTCTCAAACTGCTACTGTACGAAATCTACTTTACAGAGTAACGATTACTGCTCTTGACAATTAAGCACACTCGAGATCCACTGTACATGTAGTACACTAGATATACAAGTAGGATAACTGCTAAAAGTATAAATAAAGGAAAAACAAGCCACAACAACCAACAAAGAAAGGAAAACAGTTCAACGTAGTTAAAACCATACCACTTTTATGCTTGGTTGACTTCTACACCACTTTGCCACGCTGCTGATTCCTGATTTACAGGAAAAATATTTTTTATCATATTTAAAACCATTTTTCCATGAAATTCTGCGAGTACATGTAGATTAGGTTTAAAGCTGGTCGAGCTGTATTAATCATGAATTTAAGATGAAGATATATTTTAGGAAAGTAAGCTGTGATCCGATTTGATTCTCACAAGGAAAATGAATAAATATATAAGTAAAAGTACTGAAGTATACTCAGCTTTTCTTTTTATAGGCCACACATTTTAGAAAAAGACCATTGAAGACAGAGTAAAGTTATTGGAATCAAACGTTTTGAATTGTTGTCTAAAGATAAAAATGGCCAATTTGCATAAAATAGGGCTTAAAATGAGGGAGTGACATTTCACTTAGCTCCTAAATTTCCTGGCAAGGGCAGGGCCATGTCCCTCACTCCACTACCCCCCTTCCCCACAGGAAAGTACACCTCTGGTGCATATTTTTTGCCTTACTGGAAGCGAATGGTCCCTTACCTGCTGAGCTAAAATTTAGGGAGAACATTGACCTCTTGTGACAGCATCAGTTTTGACAGTCTAGGATTATGTCAACTAACTTGTGGCCGAACAGATCCTTGAAACCATACCAGAATGAGCTCCATTCTGTTAAGGAGGCTGGAGCAAAAAACCATGTACATGTAATGTTGACCCGAAAATGGTCAGGTTATCTTTATTTATTTGTTGACTATAGTGTAATTTGTTGTTTGAATTGTCTTGCAGGATGACATGAATCTCTCAGAAAGTTTGAAGGAACCTATTCGGAACAGAGACATGGAAACAAAGGTTGAGATGCTCTGTAACTTTAAGAGGAGACAAATGGCCTCACAGGTAAGATGCATATATTTTCTTTGAATGAGAAAAGGTAGCTGAGAAAATCCTCAAAACTGCCAAAAAAAAGAAAAGAAAACAGGATAAGAAAAACAGCTAGTAATGACCAAATGAAACTGAAAACTTAAAGGGACTATGTCACAATACTGCACATTTGTGACTTGTCACAGTAGCTGATTGTTTTTAAATCATTCGGAAGGGAGTTAGATGCACATAAGGAAATTTACATAATTCAAATTCATTGTTTGGGATCAGGGAGTACTTCCGGACATTTGGTTTGATTTTATATGTCCCCATAAGGTAAAGGCGTGCACGAGCCAAAGGCCCAAATGGCCAGAGCTTATTTCTGGTTTCCGTAGCATGAAGCAAACCTAGGGGTATTGCTACTCCCCCTGGGACGGGATGCTAGGCTATCGCAGGGTTACCCCCCAGCAGTATGTCTCTGGTACCCAGTTATACACCTGGGTGAAGAGAGACAAAGTGGAGTAAATTTTCTTGTCTAAGGAAATAATGCTGGCTGTTCATTAGATAGCCTGCGAACCGCAGACGCATTTCCGGTCGTCGCTTCTCTCCCTCCGAAAAATAGCGTCTGCGAACCCAAGCGACGAAACGATTTCCGTGACATAAAACCTTTTTAGCCAATCACGGTTTAGCTCTTAAAATCAAGGAACTAACTCGCGAGACTTCTCGCAGGATCGTGCGCGATGGATATGTTTTCAAGTCGAAATTGAAAGGACGACGTGGCTTGTGTAGTAGCCGTCCTTTTTTCTCAGAACGACGCGTTTACGAAAGTTAATTTGCCAGGATTGTGGGACTGATTGACGAAATAAGTATCAAGAGGATTCATATCGAAGAAAAGATTAGAGGACATCTTCATCTATTTGCCTACGGAGTCAATGATTTATCAGACGTAGTTGTTTTGATCATATTCGAAACAATAACTGTCCTAATGACAGTAGACGCATCATGCCATTTGTTGCTTCTGTTCCTTTCTGGTTCCTGGCAGGAAAGTATGCCTTGGAGAACTCTTCGATAGTTTGTCGTGTGCTGTTTTAGATATTTTGTATTAGATATCCTTTATCTTTGAAAGGCAGGACATGTGGTAATTGATTTCCCATGCGTGGTTGCTTCTTGGTTCAGATAGAACTTTGATCAGATCGAAAGCATTTTATATTTGTTCCGGTATATTTCTTTAAATACATGTTCTTTTCAAGGTCCTCATTTCCATAGTTTTTTGTGAGATGAGTAGAAGCGTCGTAGCTGAAATGTCATTTTGACTATGATCTATTTACTGCCATAACTATTTATATCACGCTGGGTCTGGCCCAGGGTTATAATATTTCAGATCATTGTGTTGTGGCGATACTAGAATATATACGAGCGATTGTTAGAGATTTCTGTATCAGTCAATGATGTGCCTGTATAATTGATTCACCACCTTTTGTCAGCGCTGGTTAAATTGAAATAAATAAGTCTGAGCGCGATGTCATTAAGCTATGTTGCTTTCCTTTCGCTGTAGCGATTATTTTGTCCAGGTTTCGTTTATGTCACGTACTACCGTATTTTATAAAGGGAAACCAAAGGCCCACATCACATACATAGCTTAAGAAGCAGTTGCTTCATAAAGAAGTCAGCATTCAACGTTGCAGCAAACCTTGTTATGGTCATGAAATTCACGTTCCAAAGCGTATTTGGTAATTCTCTCCAAAATCCAAGACACTTCAGCGCGCGAGGTCGCGAGGAGTCACTCGAGCTGTATTCTATCCTTTGATCTGATTGGCCTACATCAAAACAAGAGGTTTTACATCACGGAAATTGTTTTGTCGCTCGGGTTCGCAGATGCTATTTTTCGGAGGGAGAGAAGCGACGACCGGAAATGCGTCTTCGGTTCGCAGGCTATTCATTAGAGAGACTTAATCTTTCAATGGGCTACAGCATTGTAACTCTTAAGTTACTATCTGCTTTTGAATAATGGAGTATTATTAAGCTATTTTTAACCAGCTAGCTGTGGGGCGTTTTAACGAGGCTACCAAATATTTGGTGACTGGACAGGGCTGGGCTAGTGGGGAAAATATTGGTCATCATATTTTTGCTTGGAGCTCAAACTGACCTGGAGACAATGAGTGAAGTAAGGCTCTGTCAGTCTAACCCTTTCACTTGAGAAAAATTACATTATAAAATAACATGTGAGTGTTTTTTTTTGACAAACAGAAAACATCTCATGCTGGCTTGTCGTCTCCAGATGATTATATTAAGGAACTTGGTAGAAATGATGTGTCAGGAGAGCATCTACTGAAGTCACTACAGTCTGTCCGAGTCTCTCTTACAGGGAGACCACTCAGGTATGTTGGGGGCCCTGGAAAACTTTAATTTCTACGTTAAATACAAGGCTATCTGCAGGACACAGGGAAGCGGCATGACCGAGTGGTTAGGGTGCTGGACTTGCAATTCAGAGGCCCCGAGTTCAAGTCCCATGCTGACCACTAGCTGGATTTGTTCACAGTAGTACTGAGTTCAAATCCTCGACCACACTTGTGAATAGCCAGCTGGCTTGCCTCCTGCCAGTTGGGATTCTTAACCCTGTTTAGTTCGATTTGAATAATTATTTGCTTCAGGCATTTGCTCGGCCCCACTACCAGTAGTGCTATAAATAATGCCAAGGGTAAATATTATTATTATTATTATTATTATTATTATTATTAGGACACTAAGATTTCAAGTTGCTGGGTACATGAAATTAGTACACAGGGAATTGAACAGCTGGAAAGTTTTTTTGGCCCTATTTTTCATGTGTTTCCTATGAAAGTAACCAGGGTTTATCTTCATAGCAGCTGCGGGAAATTCCCAGCTCTTGGCCCTTGGTGGCAGCCTTGTAAATATTTTTATACTATTAACTCTAAAGTGGAGGTCTGTGCCATGATTGGAGGGTTTTTTAAGTGCAAAATACGGGGTTGGCACAGTCTTGAAAAGTCCTTGAATTTAAGGGAAGTCCTTGAAAAGTCCTTGAATTCTATTTTTCCTTGAAAAGTACTCAAGTCCCGGTGCTAGTTCTTGAAAGTCCTGGAATTTTCTTCAACTTTGAATGTAGTGGCCAGGAAAGTGTTTTTTGACTGTCTCACGACTGGAAATACTTCTGCAGTTGCAGGCTATGCGCGTGTATAAATACATGAAAGCTCAAGGGCCTTGATTCTAGAGAAATTGCATCATTGCCAGAGATCAAAATGGTGTGTCATTTCAATAATCACCTAAAATAAACTGCATGCTCATCACAAGACTCATTTGCATACAATGAAAGTTTACAACACCTGACCAGTTATCCTCACCATCAAAGTTTTGCTACTTAAGATTCTTCGTTTTTTTACCACTGAAGTGTTCACTTGTTCCAAATTAATCAAGCTTTCAAGCAATAGAATTTGTGACCTGACCTGTTCTGAAAAAACTCTTAATCGCATTAATCTTTCCTAAGCTTTCTTCGCGAAACATGTGTGGCTTTGGTCATACAATGATTCTTATTCCCAGTTTCCTCACTAAGTCTCTGCAAGGATTACCTGGGACCATGATTCCCGTTTTGTGTACTAAATACGAAGAAAAAACGGCTTGCAGATTATGAGTCTCACTGCTATGCAAGCCAGACTAATAAATTTTCATCTTCATTCTAAATGTTATTCTGTAGTCACCAACTTAATTCTCAATACAAACTCCTTTTGTAGGCCACATCCGAGAGTGCAGATTATAGTAGGGTGTGAGCTGATCCCCCTTTATAATATTGTCTTAAGTAGTCTTCGTTAAACTTATATTAACAACTGCGTTGCTTAGTGTAGGTGGGTTCCTGGGATGTCCAGGGGTTTCCACTTTTGGCACAGCCAGCCCCTAGATAGTGTTACACCCCCATAACTGGTAGACCCACGCCCTCCAGCCATAAGCCCCCACACCAATGGAACCAGGCACCTGTCAAACTGATTTATTAGTGGAAAAATAAAGGGAGGAGGGATGGGGGTAAAAGAATAATCCAAAGGCTAAATGAAGAGAGTGGCCACCAGAAAAATACTGTACTGAGCACATAGAGGTGATGCAAGCAAGGCTGACTGCGCTTGAGCCAAAACACTGACTACTGACCACACCCGCCCCCCTCCTCATTGTTAACTGTGTTAAATAAATTTAACTTCATTTAACCCATTTGCTCCTGGAGATTTTGCCGAAAAACGCGTTTTGAAGCTAGTCGAGTGGTTTTCTGGTCACTGTTGTGCTATAAAGAGCTAAAACTTACCACAAACCGTTTTACAGGTCGTACACTTCGCGGCCTTCTGATCCAGATGCAAAATATCAGCTTGAGAAGTTCGGGCATGCGCAGAAAGCAAAATTTAGGTTTAAAAGTGACACAGCAGTCTTGACTTTCACTTTCTCTCCTCCCTTCTTTTTTCACTTTTCTTGCCTCATTTTTTTTTCTCTTGCTGGGCATTTAGTAGGCTTTAATTTGGTGGGAAGAGTTTTTAGGAAAGCTTTTAGGATCTTAGGATTAGGTGAAAGGAAAGGTAGGTGGGTAATGGAACAAGATTTTCATTGAGATTTTCAGGTCAATGTCACGTGGTTTTTTGCTTCTTTCTCCGGTGTCCTTGACTGAATTGTGCTCATTCTTGCATGGTTTGAAAGATCTCTTCACTCTGCACAAGCTAGCGAAGAAAGTTGTCCTTGACCATTGAAACTGATGACGTCACAAAGGGTAGAAAGGACCTGGATCCGCACAGGCGGTTACAGGCGGTTCAGGGGCGAATGGGTCAAACTTATGTTTATGACATTAATTCATTGTAAATAAAAGTGAAAAAAATTAGGTCTCAGAGCAAACAGTTTTTGTGTTGCCAATGTCTTCCTCTATTATACGTTGCATCATGTTAATGTCAGATGTCCAACACAAAAGCTTCGGCTACTTTGGTCACTGTGCACATATCAACAAACTTGTATATGGTATTTATTTTTCATTATTTGTTAACCTACTGATTCTGTAAGCCATCTTATACTGTATCTGCAGTTTATGTGCATGAAAGTACATGTATGACAGTGTATTGCCATCATCTCAAATATTCATATAATTTTATTCCTAAGAATTTTTTTTCAATTTATAGAGGCCCTGCCAGGGGTGGGTCCCATGTCGCCTGTCTGAATTTTAAAACGTCTCGTGTCGGTGTTTATAAATGCTTATCGCTTATTGTCGGCTTTGCCGTCACTGTTGTGATTTGGCCGGGGGAGGTTGTCTCTTGTCGCGATTTCATTTTACACACTGTCACTACTTTTTGGGCCATGTTGCTTGTTGGAATTTATCCTGGCAGGGCCTCTTTATAGCCATAATTATGGCTCATTTGGAGACTAACTATTTTCTGATTGTTTCAAAGCTGGATCCAGGAGTTTGGTGAGAATGGAATGAAGATTTTGCTCAAACACTTAAGAGATGCTTGTGACAAGGAGGGAAATGTGGAAAAAAGAATACAGCATGAATGTGTGAAATGCTTAAAAGCTTTCATGAACAACAAGGTAATGATTTTCGTTTTCGTTGATTTCGAGATTCTTAATGTTACTCTTTTGGGGGAGTGAGTGAATGCTTCAATTCGGAATACAGTGACGATTTCTTCAATTAAAGAAGAAAATGAAGTTGATTAAGAAGGTGAATGAGACCTTGATGTAGACTGCAAAAACATCTGTTTCTCCTCACTCTTTGCAGCTCAGGACATTTCGCGCGGAGGAACGTCTGCGACTCAGCGCCAGAAATTCCATACTGATGACGCAAATCAATGTTTACATAATAAATCTGGTAGTCATGGGGTCCCAAATATAAATTTTTCCAATTTTATGTGTCCTCTGGTCGATTTTGGTAAAGTGTTGTGTTCATCTGCCAGAGAGCCCTAGCAAAACTCAAATACACTTCTTCTAGAGAACACTATATTCCACAAATATTGACTGTTTTGTCAGAGATTCTTTACATTTACATTTGACCTCTGTGGCCTTTTGTCTTTTTTTCTTCAAGACTGTCATTCGTAAACAATAGCTAAAACAATGTAACTACTCTGACCGGATTCCGGACAGATTTTACCTCATCGGTATGGAATTTCTGTCGCTGAGTTGCAGACGTTACTCCGTGCAAAACGTCTCTAGTGGCGAAGAGCGAGGAGAAACGGATGTTTTCGCAGGCTAACCTTGATGTTGAATAGGGTGATTACTATTATGGAGTGTGAAACATTTACATGGCATGTTGATTTAGCTTCTCTCCTGCTGCAATCACAATGGAAACACAAATATTAATGAGAGGACTTTGAGAAAAATTTCAAGGGATAAAAATAAAGAATTCCATTCCTCATTTACCACAACCTGGAAAAGGCCCTGCCATTCATTTCTTGAGTTAAGCATGACAAAAAAGGTTTTTGCAAGTGGATTTTGTGTTTCTGGCATGTTGTTGTAGTTAGTCTCGCTTGTGTAATCAGCGAGTCTTATAATCTGCACGCGTTTTTTGTTGTGTTGAGGACATAAAAGGGGGTAATTGTGCCAGGCCTTCCTTGCCGAGACCATGGAAACTGCGACTAAGAATTGTTGCGTGATGGAAGGCATGCATGTTTAGCGAAAAAAAAAAACTTAGGAAAGATTGAATTTAGAGCTTTTCCAAAACGTGTCAGTCCACAAATTCTATCACTTGAAAGCAATTATGATTACTTTGGAACAAGCGAACACCACTGAGTGGTCAAAAAAAGAAGAATCTTAATAAGCAAAACTGCGATGGTTGGGTGTTGTGAACTCCTATTGTATGCAAATGGGTCTTGAATTTCCGTGTATTTATACACACATATAGCCTGCAACTGCAGACGTATTTTCGGTCATTGCTAACGCGCGTACTAAATCAATTCATAAACAAATAAAAAGTATTGGCGTCGATAAAGTAGGAAGTAAAAAACCTTAAGCGAGTAGATCCTATTTCTTGTAGAATTAATCGCCTCCTCATTTCTCGATCTTATCTCCAAACAAGCGAGACTGAATGCGTAGACCTGTTCTTGTTCAGATTAAAATGGTTTCATCATATTTTGGTTCTCAATTTCTTTTGTCTCCTAACCCTTATAATCAATTATGATTGTGAATTATCTCTGATTCCTAGTTTAAAACCGTACTTATATGATTTAATTTCAAACTCAAACTGTGCCATTTGGATATGCTATATACAGGGCTTCTGATATTTCGCGTGGTCGCGGACCCGCGAAATCCCGCGAAATTCCCAAAATACCGCGAAATCCGCCAGAAATATTTAAAATTATGTTAATTACTTACAAAGTATTACATGATCGAGCTCCAATCTATATACAGGAACTCCTTCAACTGTATACACCCAGCCGCAATCTTAGATCCTCTAATAGAAATTTATTAGTTAAACCCTATTTTAATCTCAATTCGTATGGTAAACGAGCTTTTTCTGTTGCTGCTCCGGAACTTTGGAATAACTTACCTGAGGATTTTAAATCTGCAAACTCAATTAATGATTTTAAACGCAAACTTAAAATATTTCTTTTTATGCGAGCTTATGAATCGTGATGTTTTTATTTGTTATCTGATTTTTTATCTATTGTGTACATTTATCTATTTTGTAGTTAGCGTCTAGTTTTAATGTCAATTTCTTGTGATTATTTTTTTTCTTTTTAGTTCTATCTAATGTTTGTAAACAGCGCCTTTGAATCTTGTAGAAAAGGCACTATATAAATGGATTATTATTATTATTATTATTATTATTAAAATATATGAAAAAGAACATTGATATAATGAAACCTCGTTATAGCGAACAAATTTTGATGGTACCTTGGCCCTTCATTAAATCAAGGTTCCACTGTACAAGGTAAAACACTGCTTCATTTTGCCTTGTTTTTGATTGTTACTTATTGTTGATTTTCAGTACGGTCTTAACATGGTTTTTCAAAGTGAGGATGGTCTGACCTTACTGGCAAGATCAATGGATGCGAACCACACAAGCATGATGACTGATGTTGTCAAAGTTATGGCTGCTGTTTGCCTTGTTAAGTAAGTCACTCCTCACCAACAATTTGGTATGAAATTAATCAAAAGACGTGTAAAAGGCCTGGCCCTTTGAATATCCATGCATCCTTGAGACCGTCATGTTAGGGGCATAGCCTCCATATACGCAAATACGCCCATGTGTACATGTATAACAGCTGAAATATGGAAAAAAAAATTTTTCTCCCTTCTTGGAGAAGCATTCTTTATCATTAAACTGGCATGACTGATGTATGTACATGTATCAGTGAAATATGGATACTGGTGCCAGCCTTCACAGGTCAGGTGACCAACTGTGTCAATCTTATGAACATGTGTTTTAATGTTAAAGAAAACTCTTCTGTACGTAGAATGATGAATACAAATAGCATAATTTTAAGGAGCCCTGTTCAGTGTAATGTTGTAGGTCAAAATGACATTCAAGTGGTAGAGTTGCCTGAGTGGGAATGAATTTTTCTGGAAGGTGGTAAATTTCATTAGTAGTTTTCATTAATTTTATATCAGTTTGCCATGAGAACATTGCAGTTCACTGTGGGGCCAGGAAATCTTCTTCAAAACTGGGAGTTCTGTGGCAGGACTGGGGGACCTAGCAAGTGTGTCTATGAGACCTTCCATGCGCTACAAAACTTCTAAATTGCACTTGTTACTAAAGCTATATGAAACAAGTGGCCTTCTTTTAACGAAACAACACTAGTAATCAGATATGTGTTAATTCCAGGCACGCGAAAGCCTTAGAAGCGATCACCATTTGCGGAGAAGTGGAAAACAGGGGAAGATTTAGCAAAATAGTTGATGCTCTGAATGATGATCACACGAATCTAAAGGTAAACATATATCCTAAAAAAACATAAGTTTACTCCCTTTTGCCTCCTTTAACTGGTGTTGTTGTTGTTTCTTTTCTAACTTTATGTAATATATTTCTTCAAAAGTTGCTTGGTTTTTGGGTTTTCAAATGTTGCAACATTAGACAAGAATAGACATGTTGGTGCAGCAGATGTTTCATGGTTATTATTATTATTATTATTGTTATTATTATTATTATTATTATCTCTCCAGGTAGCATGTGTTCAGCTTATCAATGCTTTGGTCAGTACCCCTGATGACTTGGATTTTAGATTGCATCTGAGAAATGAGTTCATTAGAGAGGGCATGACGGAACCTTTGCAGGTTTGTTTTCAACAGTGTTAAAAAAGCAAGGGTCAGAAAATGGTTTTAAGATTTTGGTGCAATTCATTTTGCTATTCTCTTTTTACATTGTTTTCTCTATCTACATTGTAGGATCTTAGAGATCTTGAAAATGATGATCTGAATGTCCAGTTGGATATCTTTGAAGAACACAGAGATGATGATTCAGTTGAATTCCAGCACAGATGGAAAGACATTACAATAAATTTTGAGTATCCTTAGACACAGATTGTGGATAATTTGACCAGGGTTCGCACAGTCTTAAAAAGTCCTTAAATTTCTGTGCTAGTCCTTGAAAAGTCTTTTACCGGTAATTTTCTTTGACTTTGAATGTAGTGGCCTGAAAAGTTTTTTTAAATGCTTTTTGGTTGTCCAAGACAGAATGTAGATCATAGCTTAGAGAATATAAAGGTGATTTACATAACGCCTTTTGGGTTTTAAGAAAGAATTAACTATCAGTTTAAGACAAGTGAACTAAAAAATGTAGAGAAATTGATGGCAGGGCTGCAAATAATTTCCCGGCTGGCGCCGGTCAAATTGTCCGGTCAAACCTATTTTTGCTCGGACATATCCCATTTTTGGCCGGACAAACATTGATTACGTCTTATCGCTATAAAAGTACCCCCTCACCCCTTCACATGATGTTTAAAATGAAACAAGTAATTCACACCCATGACTGGTACACATTTGTAAGACCCGCTAATTTGCGGTGACGACTTGGTGAATGACAAAGCCACGACAGCCGGAAATTTTGGTCTGGTAGTTAAGTATCCATCTTTTCCCCTCCTTTTTCACAAACACCAATAATATTGAACCTTTAAATATTTAAAACTTGAAACTCTAAATTTTTTCCTTACCAGCCTAGACGACCGGACAAATTGTCCGGCCATCTAAGGATTTGACCGGACAAAACCTATTTTTGACCGGACATTGTCCGTTGACCGGCCGTTATTTGCAGCCCTGTGATGGAGCAAAAAGTTCAAGCCTTTAAGTCCTGTTAGCTTGGACTGGGAATGTACATTTCGGTACAAATCTGTGACTTACATTCCTGGTACGTGGTCCTTGAAAATCAAATGTGGTGATTGAAAAGTTCTTGAAAAGTCATTAAAAATACTTATATTTTTTTTGTATGAATCCTGTTGACTAAACGTTTTGACAAGGGCTCTCGTTAGTAATAATTTCATGAAAAATCTGTTGAACTTATTATGAAAGATTTATGTCACCACTATCAGTACATTTAAGACTGAAATGTTTGTTTTGTTTCCCCATGTTATATAGGTATTGGTTTATGTGTAAAGTAAATTTTCATATTTAATTGCAAAGGCTATGAAGTTTTTCTTGAAAAGTTTCTAACTCTGCCACTGCATAAATTGTATTATGGCCTCGCTTACTACAGCAGGCTTTCCAAAGTTGTGGCGAACTGCAGAGCCTGCAAGTATTTTCAGAAAATATTCTACTTCGGCTTCTCTAAGGCAGCTTAAAATTAATAAACAGGCGCGTAATTGTATATTCAGTAGGGACATGTATTACCTTGAAGACAAATTCTTGGCAGTTGAGAAATTCTGTTTAAAAACCTTAACAGTTGATCAGAGATCCAAATGAGATCTACCAGATTCTAGTAAATGTTGTTTCAGATACACAGTCAGAGAGCATGTTCCTTTCCATTCTCCAACATCTGTTGCTCATCAGAGATGATGTTTACGCAAGGTATACTTTTGTGTTTATCTTAGAGAGATTTATAATCATGTGTACAGCAAATGGTAAACGTCAATTTGTACCACATGACTTAGTTTTCCTTTTACTTGTCCTTTACCATTCATTTTTATAAATTATCTATGTAAATGCAAGTGGTTTCATGGAAGGTTCATCTAAAAGAATTGGGCAGTTTTTATTTGCTCATTTTCCTAATTTAAGAAATTGTCCACTTTAATCTGATGTTTACCACTTACCGTCAACTTGATTCTAATCTCTCTATTATTGGCTAAGGGCCAGTCTAAGAGAATCTTCCCCCAAAGGATCTAATCGCCATTTCTAGTTCAAGTTCAAGGAGTCATGCTAGGAATACTGCATGTTTTTCTAGATTCATTGAATCTTTAGGTTACAATCTCCCGCCCTCTCCAATTCAAAGTAGACAGACTGCAAATTATAGTAGTTGCTAAAAAATATATCTACATGTCCCAACTGTTCGTCAGTAGGATGCCTAAAATGCATGCAATTCCACAAGTGAGTTACAGATTTAATGTTGCAAGAAAAAGTTTCTTGCCCAGCGAGAAAACCTACTTGTCCCGGACTACAAGATGGGAATTTTTTCGAGCACTGAATTGGTATTTTAGTTCTACTGTGATGGTATTTTCCCCTGTATATATAAGATTTTGTTTAATGTCATACCCTTGTTTGTTTGTTTTTGTTTTGTAGGCCACAGTACTACAAATTAATAGAAGAGTGCATCTCTCAGATTGTGCTACATCGCAGTGGTGTTGATCCTGACTTCTCCACTAGAAGATTTCAAATTGAAGTAGATCCTCTCATAGGTAATTTCTAAATTTTGTCTTATTTGTTGTTAGATATGGTAAATAATATGGTTAATAATTCTTTTGTATCTTCTTCTGCTACATTTAAATAATATTATTCATGTGTTCTTTAATTTCACAGTGTTGGTGTAAAATGCATGCATTTTTTTTTGTAATTGCTGTCTAAAAGTGTACCTTATGTTGAACATGAATGAGTTCATATATTTCAGTTATCGCTTGTAACAAAGAAGTTTTATGCAGCTTTGTTATTTCACGAATACTAGTCAAGTTAGGCATCAAATAAAATGCCGATTCTTTGAAGTTAAACCTTGAAATTCAGAAGTACTGGTAATTGCAGTACTAAGTTTTTGATATATAATAAGGAGCTTAAAACAAAGGTGTTTTTGGGCGATGGATGTCAACCAGAAGTGAGGTCTTTTTCCTTTTGATATGCCTTGACAGTATCACATTTGCATTGCTAAGTGTCTTTACTCTTATAGAGACTATTTGCCTGAAAATTTGGACAAAACCAAAATAGGGAACTTAAGCATCGACAACGAAAGAGACGACAACAATGAACTTTTCCGTGAAAGGACTGGGTCGAGAATGTTGCTCATTGTGGGAAAATTCGAGAGTTAAGGTTATGATTTAGCATCTTTTAGACCTGTAAACCTTTTTGCTTTGCCAAAAGCTGGAAAACACAAAAAAGAAAGTTTCATTGCGACTTGCTGGTGCTTGTTCACGAAGACCTATATCAATCGATTTTCTGGTGTTTTTAGTACAAAAATACAAAGAACAAATACGTCGAAAGTCGAATACGCAATTGAGGTGAAATTTCTTTCAGGAAAGTGAATTTGGGGGGTAATAATACAGGTAAATTTATTCAAGTTTACTCCTGGACGCCAATCTGCTGGTTTTCACGTTCTCGACAGCATGTGGATGATGAGCCGAGCATGTGCAGTAGCGCTTAAGTTGCCTTGGCCACTTCCAGTCGGTCATCGTTGTCGTCCCATTAGTCATCAATGCTTAAGGTCCCTAATGTAAAATGTCCACTTCAGGTTGACACTCGTTGCTTAAAATGCCTAATAACTAGTCGTGGTACTAACGTAGAGCTTAGAATGACCAATTTGGATTTAGAGGCAAAAAATATGATTTATACCATTAGTCCACCAGACCACTATAAAATTTTAACTTAGCCAAACCTTTTTACAGAGGACCTGGCTAAAGAAGCTCAGTATCAGGAAGCTGCTGAGAAGTCTATGCAGCTTGAAACCAAGGTATCTATAGACCCATTTTTACAGACACACCATTTTGTGGATACATGTACCTCTAGTCTCAACTACAGGCAGTTTTCTTGGTTAAAAATCTCAAGTTTTATGCTATAAAATACAGGAAATCAAACACAATTGAAAAAGTACTGTAGAAGTTTCATCTGAATCTGTTATGCCATAAGATTCCATCCACAGACTCAAAACTTATACGTTAGCACTAACTGGTCATGTTTTGACTTTCTCTCCCCTCTGCGGTCCAGAACAAAGTTTATCATATTATAATAGCATCAACCAGTATATTCTTAACTTTCAGCTTGAGCTTGAGACCACAATGCGACAGGAATGTGAAGCCAAATTAACATTGACATCAACCAATTATGAAACCAAGATAGCCACACTGGAGAAAGAACTGGAAGAAGTAAGCTAGATAATAAAATAATTTTATTGATCTTAAGTCTAGAGATTAGTGAAGAGAGCGAATCTATTCTTGTATTTCCAGGGCTGTCACTATTAGGGTCAGGGTTCATGGGCTGGGGACCTCCCCATGCAGAAATGAGCATGGCCCCCATCTACTTTCATATAGTAAACATAAGGAAAATACAACCAAAAGAACTTCCTAGCCATTCAATTCACTGCCTGCTAACTACATATACCCAGCAACTGGAAATATTAGGCACAGCTCTGTATTCGTCCAGTATTTTTGAAGGTGACTGTTGCTTTTTTGTCCATGATATTATAAATTATTATCAAGTGAAGAGATGAAATCCTCTTTGGAGCATTCTTAACAATTTTGTACAGTAATATGACTAATTCTATGATCTAAGTGAGTAGTAATGATAAGAAAATTGGTGAATTTTGTATTTCCCCTGTGTTTGAACAATACCAAAATGATAGAGTCAAAGTTAATCCAAATCACTGTCAAACTGGCCTTAACCAAACTGAGTGTGATCAAAGGTAGGCCAAGCTCTAAACGTTTGACCTTTACGAAATCTACACACCCGCGTCATGTAATTAATAAGTGTCAAGATGTTCCATTTATAATAGCAATAAATTTTATGGGGGAGGGGAAATATCCGTCTATGTTGTGGTTCAATTTTATCATTGGTTCAAATTTTATTTCCCATTGTTTTAAACTCATTATCATACATTACCATACCCCAAAACAAAGGGAAATAAAATTTGAACCAAGGATAAAATTGAACCACAACATCTACACTTGAGTTTCGTAGAAGATGCCGCTAGAGATGAAATTCTAAGGAATCGCCTCAAACACACAAAGAAATCGAAAATGGAGTTTAGGTTAGCAGTTTTTGAAATTAGGTGTAGTTTTCTCTCCTAGCAGACTGATTTTTGACCTAATTACTTGACACTGCATTCAGCATTATACAGTATATTCTTTGCAAGGTCAAACTCATAAAGCTTGGGTAACTTGTGGTGTGATAATGATGTATTAGGTGTTAGCAGTCAAGTGCTTAATTTCAACTGTGCTGCTTATAAGATATTGTAATCTGTGCTGGTGAAATAGGCAATAATGAGACTAAACAATTTACCTAGTGAATGATAAATGTAAATGGATTGATTGGTTTTTGTTTTAGGCCAAGAAACGAGGTCCTGCAGCAGGTAAGTTTTCCTAAAGGATTTCTTTTGGTACATTAGATTAGATATCAAACATAGGAAAAACAGGAGCAGAATTCACCTGTCAGGTGACTAATCATAGGCAATTGAAAGGTACCAAACTAACTTCATTGTAAAAGGAAAATATTGCTAAAACTGTTACTTCTTAAAAGAAGTAACTTTTTCCTTTGTTGGTTGTTTTTTTAAAAGATATCTTAACGAGTTGATTCCTACTGTCCCTTGAAATCACGTGTAACTAATCTTGCACCATATGAACTGAAGTATTTATATTTAAGAAAGAAATAGAAAACTTGTCCATTGTTCAAGAATAATTTAAATTCTTGAGGTTCTCTATTAAAGAAATAAATAAGAAGTTGTCCATTTTCAGACAATGAATTTAATTCTCTTTTCTTGTTTCTGTATTAACTATCAGGAGAATTAACAACTACCCATTATAGAGTTTAATAATTGATAAAAATGTAAATGTTAAACTATCGTAATATAACCACTTGTTATTATACCATAAAACAATTTATAACTACTGATTTTAATACAAAAAGCTTATGTAATAAAAAATTGAAACTTAAAAGCAAACTACCGTACATTTTACGTTATTAAAACGAAGAAAACTACAACAGTGGAGATTTTCATCGTCTTATAATAATGAAAACTTCTAAATAGTTCTAATATATCTAAAGCCATCTATTGGAAAGGTTTTAAAAGCTGTTGAATAGTTTTTTTTGTTTTATATTGTCTAAAACCCCTCTTGTCTTTTTAAACGATGCCTAAAATTAGCTAACAGCAGTAAATTAATAGTATGTTGTATCCTGTGTCTTTCCTTCAGTCAGCCAATCACAGAGCAGAACTGAGGGAGTCGCTCCACCGCGCTCTCGTGTTTGCTTTATTCCTTCTTCTTCTTCCTCTTCCACTCCTCCCCCACCCCCTCCCCCTCCTCCACCTCAGCCACCTCCTCTACTGACAAGTGAGTGTCTACTTGAACTTCTACTAGTCTGCTTCACAGCTGTTCTTTGTGTCGTCACGCAACGCTCAAGGAGGAGCGTTGCGTGTCAATACAAAGAACGGGTGTGAAGCTGACAATATTTTGACTAGTAAAATAGGAGTTGGTAGAATTTTTTTGAAGAAGTTTTTGCTTGTTTGTGTTCGATACTCGGTAAGGAACTTAAGTAGAAACGTGTCTCTTAGAATACTGGTAAATACTTTGGTCACTGTTATCAGAAAAATAAAATATCATGGAGGGAAGGACACTTAAAGAGACTTTTTGTGAAGCTTACATAAGGTCATTTCAGGACACATGAGGACGTTCTAAAGCTTTTAATCAGCCTTAGTGACACATGATTCTGAATAAAAAATGAGTTAAATTTAAACATTGTAATTATAAACTAAAGCGTAAAAGATAAATGAAATGTTAAAAAAACTCAATAATAAGTTGTTATGGTGAAAACTAAATGTAACACAGTCATCCATCTGGAAGCGGTATTTTTTTAAAACAACGTCTTTGATAAACAGCTTAGTTTGGGAGTGGAGGAGCTACTCTCATTTCTAACAAAAGCTCTCTTTGCTTTTCAGGCGGTCCGCCCGCACCTCCACCCCCTCCGGGAGGTGCTGCACCACCTCCACCACCCCCTCCACCGCCACCTGGTGGTGGTGCCCCACCGCCTCCTCCTCCACCGCCTCCACCCGGTGGTGGACCCCCGCCCCCTCCTCCACCACCATTTCCTGGCGGTGGTCCACCTCCTCCCCCTCCCCCTCCCGGTGGTGGTCCTCCGCCACCTCCACCACCCCCAGGGGGTGCACCCCCTCCACCGTTCCCTGGCATGGGACCACGCCCTCCAGGGCCTGTTCTTCCTCCCGGTGTGACCCCCAAGAAAAAGTACAAGCAGGAAGTACAGACTAAGAGAGCTAACTGGAATAAGGTTTGTAACATTCATTCTCTACAAACTTCTGTTACCTCTCCCTTAAGATTCGCATATAGGTGCGTGTCCTTTACACTGTGATATCTCTAGCTGCCTTTCAAGTTTGTTGGCGTGGCCAATGCGTTTGACTCAACACAACAACTACAGTCATGATGGGGAGAAACTATTTGACAATCGTTTTAAATTGGGCCGACTTTATGGTTGGTGCTCCTTAATGAAGTTTGTTTGATATCTTCTTACGTAACTGCACAGGAGCATTTTGTGTTTGGGTAAAGGCGCTAAGTAATGACTTCCGCACAGAACTGACTTAAAACCACAATATCCTCGTGACATGGCTCCTTTAAATCTACCCTGCATAGCAGGCACTTGGAAGTAATATGCGCCCACTACTTTCTAGCGCTTTGTACGTAGGCTACTCTAAATCTTAAATGATTATGGGTAAAAGCAATTTTTCTGTATTATTTTTTGTAATAAACTCGTTTGTTTTTTTTTTTTCTTTTTAACAGATAAACATGAGGAACTTCACTGAAAATACTTTTTGGGCAAAAGCGAAAGAAGAAAAGTTGGAAAAGCCGGGCTTATTTGCTGAGCTGACCAAGAACTTTGCCGCAAGAAGCGCTCCACAGAAAACCCAAAGCGGGGAATCACTGGATGGAAAGGCAGCTACAAAGAAAAAAGGAAAAGACCTCAAAGTTATCGACCCAAAAAGCGCACAGAACCTTTGTAAGTGCAACAGAAGTTGTTTGTTCGTGTGTTTGTGTTGCTTAAAGTAAACGAAAATTGGCTTTAGTGTTAAAGAAATACTGACACGTCAATCTTAGAACATTCCATTCCTAGCAATGTGTAGGATGTTTTTCACGTGAACCTAGTTTAGTGGCCTTAGCTCCCACAAGTCAGCTCAGCTCAGTGATAGATGGACTTTGGACTAGTAACCAGAAGGTCATAGGTTTGATTCCTATTGGGAGTATTCGGATTTATTATTGCGCTGCCTCTGGCCCAATCAAAAAATGAGTCGCGTCTATGTCGAAAAAAAGACAAAATGGCGGACAAATCTCCCAGAAGGCGTTGCTTGTCCTATTCTCCTTACAGTGGGACCGACTTCTGAGTGAAGGGAGCCACTACTTCTTTACCATGATTTTCCATTCATTGGAAGCCAAACCAAGTGTTTTTTTTTATAGTTCATACTCGGTATAGGAGGAGCTATAAACTCAGCGTAGAAAATATTTTAAACCACTGCAGCACAAAACACGCGTAGTATGCAAGTCTTGTTTCTTAAGTCTCCGGTGTCACTGAATAAAGAAACGTCACTGTCAAACTGGGCCAGGTTGTTCGAAACGTGGACAGCGCTATCTGCTGGATAGATTTTTATCCAATGAATACAGTAATTGGTGTCCCAAATTCTTATCCGCTTTTGAACAACTGGGGCCCGAACTAAGCTTAGGCACCTATGAGTTGTTTATCAAAGTGTATGACTGAAAATCCACCAGGGAATATCCTCTGATGCAAAAGCAATCAACAGTCAACTTGAACATCACTAGGTCAGACCATTTGGGTGTTTGCATGCAAGTACATTAAAAACCTGAGACCACGAACCCGCTTGACTAAAATTTGCCTGTCAGTTAGCCCCCCTCTATACAAGAACCTGTTAAGCCTAAAATTTGGAACAAGTTCTTATTTCTAAACCCTGTAAAAAAAAGTTCTGTACACTTGGGCAAATAAGATTAGTCAACATTCAGAATCCTCTTTGGATATATGTGTCTTATCCCTCCAACTGCAATATAATGATACGCAGATAATATGTAAGGAATAAGCTGGATACAACGAAAAACTCTTAGCTTAATATTGTATTCTTTCCTTCAGAAAATAAGAACCTATCTAAGAACCTAAATAGCCTAAATTTGTGCTGATTAGCGTCTATGTAAGAACCTGTTTAGGGTAACTTGGGAAAATGCCGGTATTTAGTGGCGGGTTTTTGCTATATGTGCAAGAGTTGAGCTTGGATTAGCAGCTTATAGTGTGAGGCGAACAAATAAGCTAGGACTTCTGGCAAAATTCTGGGATGCTAACTGTTATTTCTTACTATTTCGTTACACAGCAATTTTCCTTGGCTCACTTAAATTATCTCACCACGAAGTCAAGAAGTTGATTTTAAATTGTGACCAGACCGTTTTAACAGAGAGTGCGATCAATTCTTTACTGAAGTATCTACCCTCTGCAGACCAGGTGAGCCGGCAAATCTAGTTGAAGTCACGAGAATTCTCCTAAAAAATTTTTGTTTTTGAAGGCACCTTTATTCATTCAAGTTCGAAGGCAAACCATAAGCAGTGGTTTTTGAGCGATTTTCGCAAGTAGCACAGCGAAAGCGCTGGTCCAACTTGTTAAAATTGGTGTTTTTTCTTCCTATCTGTCCTTATCCAAAGACACCTTCAAACAGTTTTATTTGCTAGCGATAGAAACGCAAGACTAGGCCTCTACTACTATTACTCCATTTATACATAGGTTTCTGTATTTTTAGTGTAAGTGCATGGGTCCGCATGTTTTTTTGTGTGTAATAAGCGACCTTGCGAAACTGCAACGGCGAAGAAGGAACTTTAAAGACTGAAACTCTTTTGTGAGTTTCCTTTGCCTTCCTCAGTCACAACGAAGTGAATTTACCAAGATGTAAATTTCCTTGAGAACTTGAGTGGCGATGCAATAGAATACTAAAATGGGTCTCCACTTGAGACGAGTGGAATAGCCGCGATAAAGTTTGAATTGAAAGAAAGCGAAGGCAGTTTTCAGTGACGTTTTCTATGCCGTTGCCGTTTTCGTATCGTACCTCCCTTTGCTTGAGAGCAGACTTTCGAGGGCGAAACCACAACGGGATGAAGCAGCAGCAAATGACACTGACGTATTTTTCCTTTATTCCTCCAGATGCAACAACTTGGAAACATGAAGGATAATTTCGATGATCTGAGTGATCCTGAACAGTTTGCTTGTTTGGTAAATGCTCGTCAATGTGTTTTTATAAACATAAAAAAGAAAATTTTGAGACTCAGAGGCATTGTCTGTTTTCTGTGGAGTACATCTAGTACAGTGTAAATCCCGTTTATCTGAAACTTGTTTACTAAAAACATGCGTAAAAGCTCGTCGTTAGTTTCTGAACCTTTTTGGTGTAGCGAGCCCGAGACAGTAAAAACCTGGAAGCACTGATAAAGCTTTGCATTTGACGTTATTTACATTATATATGATCAGTGCATTTTCCCCTTATTTCGGTTGAACTGACTTTTAAACTGTTGTCATTTTAGCTAAGCGGAATCAAAAAGTTGGAATCTAGATTAAACATGATTCTCTTCAAGATGAAGTTTCCGGAAGATATGCAAGATATAAAACCGGTAAGCTCGTTGCTTCCTAGCGTTAGGTTCGACACATTTCAAGCGTTGGAGCTTTCAGCAAAATACTTGCAGAGAGTAGTTGTATCTTGATGCACCTTGCGTGCAGACTTCTACAAAAGAAAAACGAGACGTTTGCGGGCAGGCTTATCTTGAAGGATAATGAGCAAAGTTCTGTTTTGAAAACAGGCTTCGAATCGCTGTAGTAACTGTAAGCTAATTTCCCAGCAACTCGAATCGATGTCAATATAATTTATTTTTCGTAGGAAAAACATTTTTTGGTTGTATTTGTTTTACCCATTGCTTCTCCTTGCTGTTGGCTTCGCAGTATATTATCCATTCAGAAGCTGAAACGCGAAAATAAAACAACTCTGGCCGCTTTCAAGCAATTTCCCGCGCTTTCCGCGGGCTGTGTGAATTGCTCTGAACTCTCATTGGTTCAATTAATAGTTAATGAGATTTCTGATTGGCTGAAGGTATTACTTTGGTTTCAATTGTGTGAAATAGACAAGAGAAAGGCATTGTAAACAAGAGTTGCCTTTTTCTAATAGCTCTTAACCACTAGAAAACAAACAGAATGACTTGAGCTATTTTAAAAAATGTCTGAGGAAAAAAACCGGTAAAGCTGGTGGGCAACCACGTTTGGTCTGAAGAACAGAAGTGCGGCAGTTATCGCGAAATTTCTTTCGAATTTTGATTGATACCCACCATATATTAATCATATTCGATTTATTTTTTTTGTAGAGTGTCGTCAATGCAACTGCAGCGTGTCGGGAGGTGAAAACCAGCCCTAAATTCGCCAAGTTCCTGGAACTAGTGCTTCTCATGGGTAACTACATGAACGCTGGCTCAAGAAACGAAGGCTCAATGGGATTTGAAATGAATTATCTCACCAAAGTAAGTTATTCACATCAATCAGTCAATTTATTAATGTCATAGCGTAGGATAGGGCTGCTTCGAATATCCGAAGGGTCATTTGTCTACTGTATTGACAAAAAGTAATGTAATTAAAAATGAAATGTAAAAAGTACTCAAATTTTGTTTAAATATAAGCTTTACAGTAACAACAGGTGTTTATTTATGCGCTTTTTGCCTGTACGCGTTTACATGATTCAAGCTCTCATTTTTCAGCGATTCTGCATAAACTCTCGAAAAAGGTCACTGAAATTTAACACAAGGCTTCTGTAAAGCAGTTGCATCAATTTTTGGCGTGAAAAAGTGTTCGAAGCCTGTCGCGATCAACTCGATTGCCCTTCTTTTTGGCGATTGCACTATCAAGAAAATCCAGACTATTGTATGAAAGCCAAGTTTATATAGACCCGCAAATGATTGGGGCGATCGTCGTAGAGGGGATTTCGAGCATTGCCTCAATTATCCTAATCGTCCCGCATCACGTCAGAGAGTTTCCATACAATGATCTCGATCGCCTGAACATATTTTGAGACGCCTCGAGCGGTAGAGACTATCCTGGTGATCAAAATTATTCTTCTCAAACGTAAACAGCACAAGTTTGTGTGCGCTATAACCTTAATTTCAAGTATCTTTGTGTTTGTATTTTTTACACCACTTTCTGTCGTCATTTTCAGTTTTAATGCACAGTAGCATTGCAACGATCAAACATTTTTTTGCTTTGCAGTTAAGTTCAACGAAATCAGTAGACGGGCAGGCCACGCTGGTGCATTTTCTTGAAGATATAATTGAAACAAAATATCCAGAGATTTCAGGCTTTGAGAATGAGTTGACCCATGTAGAACAAGCGGCGAGAGGTAAGTCAACCCCACCACGTTTATAATTTTCGTCAAAGCAAAAAGACTATGATACCATTTGAAAATAACATGTTTTCAGCGTTTCCCTATGTGAAACTGATCGCGATTACGACATCAGTCAAAAGGGCACTAATTTAGTGAATTCTTGTTTTTTTTTTGTTTTTTTCAAATTTCTTCCCAATTTTCCTAACTTGCGAATTTCCTTGAAGTTGAATTGTTACGATTCATATGCAAAGTGGAGAATAGATAGGAAAAAACTTGTCGTCGTGTGTTCACACCCCCTTGTGAAACGTAGTTTTGCAGAGGAGTTATGCAGGTGCAGTTGTTTTGCTGATCAAGTCTGATTTGTTGTTGGTAACGTCGCTGTTGCTTAAGTCTTGTAATTCTGTAAGCTCCCTCTAAAGCCACGAAGTATGCTCTTTGTTCGTCCGTCCGTCCGTTCGTTTGATTGTTTATTTGTTTGTTGGTAGGCCGTTTTGATCTATTTCTCGTAAGTAGTGCTGCCAAAGAGATCGTCTGCCCACTAACTGATATTACCCAGCAAAGGCTGCACTACTGTGGACGTCAAATGTGTTAGGACCTTTTAAGTGATATTAGTAAAACTAATGACGTGCCTCCACCCACCCAAAACAATGTTGAATTTGAGCAAAAAGGGTGAAATTGAGTCCTCAGCGCAACATTGCAGGATTGGACAGTGTGTGTGTGTGTGTCTATGGGTGGGGGTGGGGGTGGGGTCGAAGAGATGAACCCAAATCCGATCAAAGTATTGCCAGTTGGAGCAGAGTCCTATATAACTAGGCAGATTTCCACAGTGTCTCAAGTTCTTTTGACTTTCATTGTAGCATACCAATTTAGTATCCAAACACATTTCAGCCACAAGTATAAAAAACTGAAGGGTTCCGGTTAACGTCCTATAACTAGGCTCCCATATTTCCTTCCTTTACGTTTTCATGTTACAGCCAAAGTTGATTTTCATATTTTTTTTGTATTTAGTGTCGGACGAGATTCTGCAGAAGTCGATCAATTCCATGCAAGGAAACTTAAAGAAGCTTGAAAAAGAATTAGAAACTTACAAGCCACTTAACGACCCGGAGGATAAGTTCCTGACTGTTATGAAGATATCCTTTCTTACATTCTTTGACTTTCTTTGAACGGTTCTTGTGCACCATATAATGACATTAAGTGAAACAGAAAAGTACAGCTTAGTAGCTCCAATTTGAATGGTAGCAGCTCAAGATTTCAGCCACAGACTCAAAAGGTAGAACCACCTTGCACAGCATAATATACAGTACCACAGGAAAGTATTGCTCAGAAACTTTCATTTAAATGGTCACACTTTAGGATTTCATCCACAGACTCGAGAGATAGAACCACCTTGTATAGAATAGCAAACAGTACCACAGGAAACTACTGCTCAGTAGCTTTCATTTGAATGGTCACACTTTAAGATTTCATCCACAGACTCAAAAGGTAGAACCACCTTGTACAGAATAATGAAAAGTACCGCAGGAAAGTTTCATCTCAGTTTTTCCTTCATGCCCCCAAATGCATAACATGATCAGATGCAGTTCTTTTCCTTAACTGCGCGCACGGTTTTTATAGCAGCGCCAAGGATCAAATCGATGTTCTTGTTGAGATGCACAAAAACATGACCACAATGTACAAGGAACTCGTCGAATTTTTCTGTTTGGACATTAAGAAGACATCCATGGAAGAGTTTTTTGGTGATATCAAAACCTTCTTGGACGCCTTCGAGGTAAATCAATGAAATTCGAGGTGATATATTGGCATGTAACGCGCGTTGACCTGTAAAAGCATAGCTTCTTAAATCTGTTTTCTTCGCCCGCACAAGTGCATGTAGCTGTTATACACCGTGCTGTTCGATTTCTTCGCAGAAAGCGAAAAAGGAGAATGCCAAAAGAAAGGAAAAAGAAGAAAAGGATCGAAAAGCGAAAGAAAGAGCGGTAAGAAAATAATTCCCCTAAGTTTTCTTGTTTAGTTGATTTTTTTTTTGTTTCCCTTTATAATTCATCAGGACTAAAATAGTCACTCATGGAAAACTTTACTTCACCTGATTTGCGGCAGAATATCGCAACGCCTGTGCAATGATTTTCTTAGGAAAATTTTGAAGTTCATTTTAAGTGGTTGTGTGTACTCTTGAAAACTATCGTCATTTTGATATTGTAAGAGTAATTGCGAAAGTAGCTTGTATCATTTATGTAGACCCTTGTACACTTTCCCGCGTTTGACTGACGTACGTTCTTGTCAAAATATGATTGGTTCGTTAAAGTGTTTTGTGAATTACAAATGTGAGTGCTTAGCTCAGCTCTACACCAGGGTTTTAAGAGTCTTTTTTTCCGCAGGAAAAAGAAAAAGAAAGGAAAAAGCGCATGGAGGCAGAGAAATCCAAGAGAAAACCTGTTGTCGACATGAGTGCAGGTTCGTAAAGTGTTTATGTTCTTAAAAATCTTTATGGTGAAACAGGTGCTCTTTCATGATCGGTAAGGTTATCGGTCTAGACCAATTGTTTTAGTTAACGGTATTGTATTGTTGTCCTACAAATTGTTTTCTTTTGTAGATGATGACCAAGAGGGAGTGTTGGACGGACTAATGGAAGCTCTTAACACAGGATCTGCGTTTAGAGATCCCTCAAGACCCGCAAGGAAGAAGGCAGGAGGCAAGAAAGGTGAGATCACGCTAGTCACGCAACCTGTCTCTCGTCATGTGATACTGCCACAAAATGTGCTAACGTAATCAATTGTCTAAAAGTTTGTTTCTGTTACACAGAGCAGTATGTTATTTGTTTTGCAAGATTTTTTTTTCCACAGTAGGACATTTACAACTTTCAAAAACCCTCACTTCAAAACCTAGGCAAGGGGTAGAACTTTTGATGTGAAAATGAGTCATATCTAAATGAGGGATGGAAAATAGTTTTTGATAACAAAGGCATCGCACTTATCCTGGTGATCGTTTAGGGTAACTCGAAAATAGCCCAGGGTTCCACACTGGTTAACACTGAAACACTTTTTTGACCTCAACAGCTCGACCTGTTGACTTGATGCGCTCGCGAACTCGCACAAATATACCAGTGCAAAAAATAATGGAGGCCCAAGACATGATCGATCAAAAGCATCACTCGGTTAATATTCCTGTGGATGATCAACCAGTTCCTCCCTCGAGAAATCGTCCAAGAAGAGACGACAGGAGAGGTGGCGAAAAAAATGAGGTACAATTAGAAAACGAGGCTCACGACATTTTGGAGAGATTAAAGAAGTTATGAGCTTTCGAGGTGTGGTGTCCAGTGGGTCTAAATAAGAAACCTGCGCACGCATACTACCGCTGTATGAAATCAGGGATTTGGTCAGAAAAAACTGAACAGCGACAGACAATTTGCAAGGATCAGAAATGTTGGCTTTAATGGTGCGTAAATTAAATTTTATTGTAACATTTTTTGTAAGTGATTATCATCAATCCCTGGATCTATTATAAGAGCTATTTAAAGTAAATATTACGCCAAAGGCGTAACTGACTAGACTTTGACAGCGGTCAAGCGTGCAACGCATGCCCAGTAGCTAAGCCAGGCGCAGTAAGTAAAATACCAGATCTAGTGAAGAATTCTCGCTAAGGTGTATTGCGACTCACACTCACAAAGAATACTCCTAGATTTTAACTTAGGTTTAGTAACTGTTAGCAAGCTTGTCTGTTCTTAGTTAAAGGTATGGTGATCATCTTTTCCCATGACTTTCTTCCGAGATGCTCGTCGTATTTTATTTTTAGTATGAATAGAGCCGTTTGCACCAGACGTATTGTCCAATTTTTTTTTTTAAATACCCTTTTTGCGGGTAATGCTTCGCGCGACAAATCACCATGAAATCTTCGTTTTACTCGTGAGATTTTTAAATAGCGCTGAAAATCACAGTAAAAATGAATCGGAAGTGGCATTGACTGAGGCGTTTGACCGCTCTGTGCAATGACTGCTCTCAGCTTCGTAATTTTAAAGTAACTTCTAAAGTGGGCGAAATAGACACCTGCTTGCAAGAGCAAGAGTTTATTTTTAGAAGAAATACACGGTGTTAAAACTACTTATCTGTCCAGACCAACATTGAAAAGACTACATACTTGTTAAGTATTTTGTGAAAATGTAGCTTCTTGTAATCAAAATTGGCTGTATTGAGTTATTATTTTACGCCATAGGAGTGTAAATTTCTTAGTGGCAAAATAATTATACTGTCTGTATGGGTAAAAATCTAAACCGGAATTGTAACGTAAGTGGGGCAAAAATACATCTTTTATTAATAACTGATAAATCGCTGGCAACTTATTGTTGTTGCTGTAAAGGAAGGTGTAGGAAATAGTTTTAGAAATCAAGGTTTTTTTTTTCGTTCGTACTCACATGCAGAAACGTTGGTATTCTTGACATTTTATACAGTAAGAACCCGTACCCATTTAAGGACACCCAAGTTTCGCTAGAGGCTAAAATCGCTCTTTACAAGGATAGAGAGTTGCTCTTAAAATTCTCTCTTGATGGTGTATGTTCGGCCAAATTTCTGCTTGGGGGTCCTTAATCCCCAGTTTCTTGTGTGCGGGTTTTTACTATGTTTGTGAATATTTGGAAGTTGCGTAGTCCTTGAAAGATTGCGATTGAAGCGCAGCCGTATTTTTTTTTAACATCGACAGCTGTTTTAGTATTTATTTGCGTAACGTATTCTTCACTGTTTAATTTATGGAGTTACTCCATGGTTATAGTCAGGATCTCAACCTTAAGATTTTAACCCATGATTGGGTTTCATTTCTTGTGGATTTACGTTCTGTAACTGGATCTCTGGGTAAAGATTCAACAATATTTTTATAAACTCCAGTTACCTATTCGGCCTAGAAAAGAAAATAGAGAAGTTAAGCATCACGTTTACGTCAAACGGCAAACACGAATTTGTACCACGTGACCAAGTTTCCTCTTAACTTGTCGTTTACTGTTCATTATTTCTACACCTGAATTAATAGTTTCACGCAATTTCTTATCCATAAGAATTGTTTTGAGCTGTTTTTATCTGCTTTTTTTCGATTTTGAGAAATTCTCAATTTGAATCTGACGTTTGACGTTTGCCGTTTACGTGAAGCTTAAACTCTCTGATCGGAACACGTGCTACCACGCTATCTTTTTTAACCCTAGGTTAAATGAAGTCTTAACACAAGTAATCCGGGCGGGCCCTGTGCTCCTATGTGACTATCTCACAGGAGGTCCCCAGGTTCCACTCTTTCTCTATTCCTTTCCTTCTTTGCCTTCCTCCCTCCCTACTTCCCAGTTACAGAAAACGGCAGCAATTAGTTTTCTGTGCAGCTGTTATTTAAACGTCACGCAACGCTAACTTTAGAGAGAAGCGTTGCGTGACAAACAAATAGATGGCTCATGGTACTTTATAAAATAACTAAGATAGTACGCGCGTTTTGATTGGTTAAAAACCAATGGTTTATTTTGCCGGTAAACTCATAGTTTTAATTAAAGTTATTTTATAAAAGCAATAGACCACACTTTCTAAGGGTTTACCAGCGTGATAACGCACTTGGGATGTTGGGAGAGCACTCGAAAAGCTTGCAAATCACTGGCCTTCGGCTCGTGATTTACAAGCTTTTCTCACGTTCTTCCAACATCCCGCGTGGGTTATCACGCCGGTAAACCCATAGAAAGTGTGGTCTATTGCTTAAAGGAGTGATCCCATATGGAGGCTTGTATAGGAAAATGTTATGTTGCAGCCTTCTTTTTTGTGTTAGGGAGCTTAAGCAAAGTGGTAGTTTCTTGGTGTCACGGACGGGTGCTATCACCAAATGACTAAATACAAATGATTGAAAAGACACTGAATAATAAAAACACCACAAAACAAAAGCAAACGAACAATGGTTTCCGCGACACTAAGAAACACCGAGCAAAGTCGTCTTTGAACGACGCATGTCAACTGGAAGCGTTCCTTTTTCATTTTTAATGACTTGATGCTGCCAGTTTGTATTGCAAAGTGTCTCTACTCTCATAAGGAGGATTTTCCCGAAAATTTGGACAAATCGACTGCCTAAGAATGCAAAAAATGTCAATTTGCGATTAGTTCAAGAGAAGCGTGACGTCACTTTACCATGTTGGCAAAATTTCTGTATCTCAACAATCTTTCTTGACAGAGATGACATTTAGCATTGTCAAAACCATGGAAGAAAAAGTATGGGTTACCGTTTTGTTCCTGAGTGCAATGATGCACAGGAAAGTCATTCGTGTCATATTTGCAGGACAACGGTTTGTTGAGATCCGGAAATTTTGCTTCCATGGCAACGTGACGTAACGACTTCTCTGTATGTAGAGCAATGAACACGTGACACATTGTGGTGCGCTGGTCGTAGGCCACGATGTTTTATCTGTTTTCAGTTTATCACATGACTGTCTTGAGGGTGGGGGCTGTCACGGATCAAATTGTCAAGGAATCAACATGCCAAATGTTCGTTAAGAATATGCGGTTCTGTAATTCTATGGCTCAAATGAGTCTGTCCTTGTATACAGTATTTGGAATTATGGACATGGAATTGTGTATTAATAAACAGTTAATGACAATAAAGTAAATGAGAGTTATTCAGCTGTTAGTGTGCGCTATAATCATTTCTCTTTGAGCTCAAAATTATTTTCAAATAAAGGTATTGGAAAGAATTGCCCCACAGCCCACTGGGATTTTATAAATAGTCACTGAATGTTTGTTTGGGGAACATTTTGGGCTCTTAAAACGAACGATTTCGGAGTTGCACCCAAGTTGCAGCCTTAATCGCGCGAAAAAAAATGCCTGTGTAAGTGGTTTGGACATTTTTGAGCTTACTGGCTTTATAGCCAGCGCCTGTGTAAGAGTGAATGTAAGGTCATTTCTTTTGGGCGGTAACATGGGGAATGAATGAATGAACTTTATTTAGGTGTCTGAGCATTTAGCTAGATATTAGCTAATTGTGGACACTAAAAGAACATTCCAAATATGATTATCCTGTGCTATTCACCTATTGTACCTGCGTCCGTGACACCCCACAGTGTGATTCCTCAATGGGTCACATTCCAGCGATTATACATGTTATGCGTTACCTTATTATAGAGAACTAACGCTTCACGAAATTAACGCAAACTTCAAAACTTAGCGTTAATTTAAGTCGCGTTCATTTTAGCAATACCTTAATTTCATAAGGCGTTAATTTCCTATTTTAGCGGAGCTCTCGCGCGCGTTAAGTGCGCTTAGCGGAGCCCCCATTATACAGAAAATGGAAACCTATGGATGCGACAAAATTAGTATTCACGTGACCGTCCGTCCGTCCCTACGAACATCTACCCCTACCTGTAAGCCGGGGTGAAATTTCGTATTCAAGCTCCCGCCCACGCGTATTGGTGGTAAATCGCATGGCCACCCGGACTTTTAAACGGAAAACAACAACAACAACAAAGCCGAGTCTTTTTTCGACTACATTTTAATGTCTACACTGACGTGAATAACAAAGAAAGAGCGAGCAAGAGCAAGTGCGAGCGCGAGAGACAAAAAACAAAGGAGAAGAAATTCGTTAGAAGAAAAACTTGAAAATTCTGTAAGTGTGTTGAGAAAATGAGAAATGCTAGCGGCCAGTAAGGTGAAAATGAGGGGCAGTGAAGAGGAAAAGAAGCAACAAAATTGAGCACCTACGACATATCCTCCTTAAAACATGTAACTAGGAAGATTCACCTTGTAGTCGTCCAAATCAACAGCAGAGCTTCTTAGACCTTTTGATTTTTTGTCGTCGCCGTTTAGTATTACATGATTGGATTTTTTGTTCAGTGAACTGTAAGTATATTAGCGAGAGCTTCGCTTTTAGCCCTGGCTAAATCTGTATATTAAGGTATATTCATTAAAGATTAACGAACTGTAAACCGTGTATTCAGAAAGGAGGACATGACATGGGGTTAGTGCCCGGGCGCTTATTTAACATTTCTAGCCACTAATTCGAAGCTCTAATTCCAGCACAAATTCGAAGGGTTGCGCTTATTTGAAGAAGGGGGCTAACTAGGTAATTTATGATACCTATGAGGCTTACCCGGAAAAATATGTGGACGCTTATTCGAGGAAGTTCAGTATCTAGGCTTCATGGGGACAAGTGGCCTATTCGCAGATCCTCTAGTTTCTTTTTAGAGATCGTCGAGCGCACGCGTATAACATTTACAAATCCAAATTAAATGAAGAAGCTCTACTCTTCCCAGATTTTGTAAGTAATCAATCTCAGATACCGAACACAGACCAGAAAGTAAGAGAGAAGCCTCCGCTGAGTTCGGTTCCTTCGATAATATTTATATTTTTAAAAGTTAATGCAGTTTTAAGCTGAAGAGAGAATCTCTTGTATATATGTAACCATGTACCCTCTTTGCTCTTTTTTTTCCTTTTCCTTCTTTTATGTTTTTGTTATCACTTCATTGTAAATATGTAATCAAATGAACTGACCTATTTCCGGTTCCGGTCGTCCCTTCTCTCCACCCGGGTGGAGGGCGGCGACGACCGAAAATACGTCTGCTTTCCGAAGCCACCACTGGGTAATTCAACCGGGTTTTGTCAAACTCTTGAGAATTTATAGGACTTGTTTATCATTCGGAGGGGAACAACCCACCCGGGTCTGGCAGCTGGATTTGATTTACTAACCCTTCCCTCCCACATTTCGATGAATAGTCCCACTATGGGCGGTTGGCTTGCATTGATTGGCTGATTACCACAGTGACGTAACAAATTGCGTAATTCTAGAGTATTTGATCGCGAGCTCTCCCAGCAGTCGTTCTCTTCCACGGACTTGTCGTAAAGCACTTTTGAGAGCGTGAGTTATCTCGTTCAATTTACCGGATTTGACGAAGATGTAAGTATATGCCAAAGGTCGCTAGATTTTAAGGTGGAGTATTTGTCGGGGGAAAATTCTCCTTTTTCCAGTAAACTTCAAAGGACCTCCGTGTCGACTGCATGTACCGAGAGCGCATACATACAAGCTATAGTATTTATGACCTTTGAAGTGGCTTTCCAGCGCAACTAGCAAAATATATTGCTAATCTGTTTTCTTTTTATTACAAACGCTAAGCCATCTCTTTGCCGACTTCCTCAGGTAGTGAGGGCGGTGCGAAGAGAAGCTTGTCAAAGTCACAGAAAAGTCGCAATTATTTTCCCTTACTGAGCTTATGTGGACCCCTGGAACGTGTTAGCGAAAGGTCTGAAGAAAAACCTCTTTGGTTTAATATTTTGGACTTTTTTAAAACAAATTCTGAGAATTACTTCACCTTAGCGTAGAATAGTCGCTTAAAAGGTCGTAGCAGATCAGTTGTAGGTCGTGGGGGTGTGTCTCCGGATCACTGCCGTCCTGGGGACAATTTAATTTTGCTTTTTCAAGTGCAAAATTTACAAGTGTAGCCATTGGCCGTTTTCAAACTAGAGATGGATTATCCGTCTGTTAGATAATTCATGTCAGACGGAGAAACCGTCTTTAAGTGAAAAGAGAATGGTTTTT
>CALNXK010000007.1:4217500-4300000 GCA_942486035.1 Porites lobata | reverse complement strand
ACACTTTCTATGGCCCCCTACCATCAGTGTGTGCATGTCCATATTAACTGAGGTTTAACTGTTGAGGTGAAGACAAGAAGAAATTCACGGGAAAGGTGACCATTTATTATTTACTGGAAAACTAAAACAAAATTTTACGACATGGAAGCTGTAGCTTAGGACTGAATTGAAAAAGGGAAGGTAATGATGAATGGTCCTACTAAAATAAGAGCAAAACGCGCAGGAACCTTCGCGCTATCCCGCGTTATCCCGCGCTATCAAACGTACTAGCGAAATTTGGCGGGAGAAATTTTGACAACTGAGAGGAACCTGGATTCTAGATACCATTGTATCACGACATCACGCCACTAATCTCAATAAATATGGCTGCCAGATTTGCACGAAACGTGCGAACAGGTCGAAACAACAGTGAAAGTTCCAGAGCATTTTCAAAAAAACCCTAATGGGTTAAAATGGTGAAACCCGCGGAAGATGAAAGGTTAACGATTCTTCAGAGCCTTTTCTGTGGAGGAATCGCAGGCGTGCTTTCAAGGACTCTCACATCCCCTCTCGAAGTTGTCAAAGTTTTGGCGCAAGTTGGAACACCGGAAACGCGCTTAGGTTTTGTCAGATCATTTGGTAGAATTTACCAGAGCGAAGGTCTGAAGGCTTTCTGGAAGGGTAACGGTATCTCATGCCTGCGTCTCGTGCCTTACAGTGCTGTTCAATTGGCGGCCTTTCATAAAATGCTGGTAAGCTTATTACCTATTAAAAACTGGTTAGTCCAACAGTGAAATTTTTGTGATGATAGACGTGTTTATTTTGCAGGCCCTGCTGGAAGATCCGCTTACCCCAGGAAATCTCAATGGTACCTACTCGATGGCGGCAGGATCAGGAAGTGCCCTTATTGCAGCATTTTTAGTGTATCCAGCAGATATGCTTAAAACCAGACTTATTGTCCAGAATGTCAATCCTTCAAAATCACATTATCGTGGCATAGTTCATGGCTTCAGAAAAGTTTGGAAAGCAGAAGGATTCCTAGCATTGTACAAAGGCTTGTTGCCAACATTCCTGGGTGAGTGTTTTCGCTCCTCGAGGAACACAGGGCCAAGTCAACAACAATGCTTGTTGTTGTATGTAGTGTCTAGAAAACATGGCATTTTTTTAGGCCTTCCCCATAGCATGTTTTGTTTCCTATCGCCCAACCAACCTATTTGGGATCATGTGTCTTATACAGGGTCAGTGACCGATATACGGGTATCAGCCGACATCTGGGTTGACTGTCAGTCGACATATCGGTCTCTATTTTTGTCAAGCGTCGGTTGAGTCTTGGATAAGTCTTGGTCAAGTCTCAGCCAGGTCTTGAATGAGTCTCGACAGAGAGTCAGCCGTGACATGTTGGTCTGTATATTGACTAACTCTTGCCAGACTCAGCACTCGACCATACTCAAGCAGTATAGCGACCGATATGTTGACCAACAGACAACTAAGGTGTCAGCCGATACATGAAAATAGCCCAGAATTTTGTAACTGATCAATCTGGTATCTGATGCAGCTGACATGTGTAATGAGCAGTAGTGTCCACCATGTGTCAGTTGACAGTTACCTTGTAACAAAGGGAAAAGCCTTAAAGATGAGGTTGGAAAAACAAGTTGTACAGGTTATGTCATTGACAACCAATACACCACTGATACCTTACCAATTCTTGACTGACGGTTCCCTGATACATTGCCGACACACTACCGATGCTATCACAACCGACTGTCAGTCGATCTGTAGACCAATAGTTGACCAACAGTGAAATGCCACTCGGCTGATATGTCGACCAAGCTCCAGTTGTTGAAAAGATAGATAGTGCTATCCACTGGATAAATCGCTATCCAGCGGATAACGCACTTACTACTTATCCGCTGGATAGCAATTTATCTGGTGGATAGTGCTATCCAAATTTTGAACAACTGGGGCCAACTCTCCACTGACAGTCATCCCACATTCAACCAACACTCGACTGATATAGCTACTGATATGTCAACTGACATTCAACTGAAATATTGGCTGATACGTCAGTCGACAGCCCCTACAAGACACGTGGTCTCCCATTTGCTTAGAAAATTAAACAACAAACCAGATACATACTAGTCTAATAAGCATAATTATTTCACTTTCTAACCATAGTGAAGCAAGAGCACAAAACAGTCTGAAAGTACCTACAAAGCATGGTAAAATCGTGCCTCCCTACTTTGCATCCTGGCTTTTCCTGGACTCACGCCCCTTTGGTTACTTTTCTTTTCTTTTTTTCCAAAGACTGACTGACCCACCTTCATGAAAGAGAAGGCGACAGGAAATGAGATGTTTTGTGAGGATGGCCGTACAATAGAGTTTCAATATCATGGGCTGCAGAGGCAGGTCCTCTGATTTTTTATTGGAGGGGCCAAAAAGAAAAACTTTTGCTAAATGTTGGAACGGTTTTACAGCCAACCACTTTAAGCTTTTTTTGCCACTACACATTATTTTCTAGTAAGCCAATCTTGGTAGACTTCAACTTCCAAAGCAAATAGGTTTTAATTTATTAAAAATTTATTTGGTCTGATGAGTGTATTTTTGTGGCTTTTGAACCCCAGCAATTTCACCCTTGACTCTTCACTGGGTTGAAATGATATCTAGACTAACTTTTCTTTTTGATTAAACATTTCTTTAAACAGTGCTAACAGAGCTAACATCTTCATTTCAGGTGTGATACCATTTGCTGGAGGCTCGTATTTGGCATACAGTCTTTTAGACAGTTCCATAGCTAAGCCTCCAGGAGACCAGCTAACTCCTGTTTACATGTTTGTTAGTGGATGCCTGGCTGCTGCTTTTGCAAAGGTTACTTATTTGCTTGTTACTTGTGTACACAAATCTTGTAGGCAGTGAGGAAGTTTTTGCCTGTCAACAAATTTTCATACATCAGCAGCTTTTTTAATTTGCCACTGAATGATCAGAACACATACAAAGTGGCTAAGCCAGGTCTGAAAGCACCTACAGTAGGTAGTGCTCAATTACATATTAGGGAGCGTAAGCAACTACGATGGTGATGGCAACGAGAACAGCAAAAAAGCGATAGTTTTAGTTTAGCAAAACAACAACTTTGCACAAGCATCATGCTTTTTCATACATTTCTTTGCCATTGTTGCAAACTACGACTTGAAACTGCCTAATTTCACGTTTTGTGGAGGACGTGAAGAGAAGACAACGACCCTCCTTTTCTTTTCCTGAACTTTGATATAGTCCTTTAGTCCCAAAAATTCACCAACATTTGACGAAATGAATGAGATGGAAGAAGCGCGGTAAAGTTTGAAGCAGCTTGAACACACCTTTTAAGTGATGTTTTCGTAGCCATTGTTGTTGCATAAGCTCCCTATTATCTAATGGAGTTCTAATAAGAAAGAGTGCACTCCCTGATCGAGCACCCCTTCCCTCTTGGGAGTTGCCTTAAAGGATCCTGAGGTAACAAATACCAAATCTTCAGTGACGCAGCTAATCACAACAAGATTTTTATCGCCTGTCCACATTGAGGTTTGCTACAACCATATGTACCAACCAGGATCCTACAATCAGAGTATCTGTATCTGTAAAGGTAGTTACTTAAGACCTAAGGTCTTTCCCTTAGTTGAACGTACCCTACTCTTCCTATTCTTCTTCTTCTTATTGTTGTTGTTGTTCTTGTCATTATGTATGGGTAAGATCATTGCAGAGTTCACAAGAGGAAAGGAAGAGACCCTGAGCTTTTTCTAGGCAATCAGAATAGTAGCCTGTTCTTGGCTCTCAGACACTAGGCAGAGTAGGCATGGCGTATAAGTGAAAAGCATGCAAAAATATGAGCATGTGATCTGGGAAAAGGGAGTTGTTTTATTTTCGTGTTAGTGCTTTTTCAATTTTGCTGACCCTACCATCTCAGAGCCTGGAACAGGCTAATCAGAATAGGGAATCTTGATGCTTCAGGAACTGGTTTTGGTGAAGAGTAGGCACTGACGGAATATGCCATTTTTCCAATAAACTAAACCTGCAATCCAGGTGAGATCATCCCCTTCTGGGTCTCCAAGAAAGCTGAAATAACCAATCTGTCACACTGCATTTATGTGTCAAAAGTAAATAATTATGGTTATGTCACTTAAGTTTGAATTTTTTCTTTTGCAGACCTTGTCGTTTCCTTTTGATACAATAAGAAAGAAAATGCAGGTTAGTTTCAAGCATGCTCTTGGATTCAATGTGTGGGCAAGAAAAGGTTTACAGTGTGCTGTTTGACAATTAATTAATGTTAGGTGGGCAAAGTTTCCCAGTATATTAATTTTAAAGGTCATTTGAAATAGTCAAAAGCTTTCAGAACAAAAGTGCTCCTCACTCTGACTGAAAGTACTGGCCTATGGGAAACAGTAAACACCAGCATATATGAACCTGGGGATTTAAAGAACCTCATTTTTTGCCATTTTAATACCCAAAAATACAAGATCCTCTCCACCCAGGCAAGATCAAGTAGGTTCTTATATGTGGGTTATTGTGATAAACATTTTAAACAAGGAGTGTAACTTGAGATTGTATATTTAAGTATAATGAGAACATACTATACCGAACTGCATATAAATTACATAATCAGTTTTGTTACACCTATCATAGTACAATTGTGAATAAATAATCTTCTTCATAAAAATTAAGAACCTACTTAGCCTAAATTGGCAATAAATACCTCAAAGTACAAGAACCTATTTTGCCAGACTTCAAAAAAAAAGTAGGTGCTTATATGCACGTGTTTACTCTATCCTACAGAATGCAATTTTTTTCCTCAAATGGTGTCCATGTTACAGGTCAAAATTGAATTCAGGTTAAAATTTTTTAACATAAGTTGATTCTCAATTTTCTTTGTCTCCTTAACCCTAAATATCCATGGATAATTAGAGCTAGGAGACAATGGAAATTTAGAATCAACCCAGGTTACAAAATTTTAACCTGAATTCAATTTTGACCTGTAACATCCACCTTTAATTTTTCCAGGCCGGGGGAAGGGGGTACTCGCAGAAAAATTGGGTAGGGGTGTGCGCCCGCTTCCCAAAACCCTTACCCTATTTATGACCAAAATCTGCGATTTTCCCTACCCTATTTATGACCTAACCAAAAATTTGATACCCTATTTATGACCTGACCCTTAAATCAATACCCTGTTTCAGACCTGCCTTATAATTATTTCCCTAGTTCAGACCAATGTTAAAGGCAATGTTTATCTGCTTTTATTAGGTTAGGGGGACATGATAAGGAAGTAGCTTCTTCTAAAAGGTGCATTCAAGACTACAGTGCAAAAAATCGTTACCCTATTTATGACAAATGGCGGCAAAATAGCCAAAATCGATACCCAATTTATGACCAAAACGGCTGAAAACCCTACCCTCTGGGGCCGCACATACCTATATAGCCCATATTAGGGAGTACCCCCGGGATTCCGGGGCAAAGTTCTTAAATGCAAGTCACGTGCCACCCAACCCCAGGAGTTACATAACTATGTTAAAAGCAACTTTGTTACCATAAATCTTCGCTCTCGAGCTTTTCATATTTTAGGTTTGACAGAATTTTCTTAAAACTGTCAATACAATAGATACTTAAGAATATATTTTTGTTGTTTGGTTGAAAACTTGTGATTTGCAAAATGTATTGTAGCAAATTACTTATCAGTGGTAGAAGTAAAAGCTAACTTGGATTTGTGTGGCAGGCAAGAAGTAAAAGTCTTCCAAATCAAGGTGGTGTTGATATCCAGTTCAAAGGAATGACCAGTGCTTTCGTTCAAACAGTGAAAATAAATGGGGTTACTGGCTTGTGGAGAGGACTAACAGCTAACCTTTTAAAGGTGGACATTTTTATGTATTTTAATTTGTTTGGTTTTGCATGGTGCATGAGAATAATAAAAACTGTTTGGCCTAAGAATTCTGCCAACCAAACATGATGTATCTGCCAAGGAAAGATCCAATATCATTTCCATCAACCACACTTCAAACTTACACATTCTTTTGGTGTCAGCTTTGCTAGCCTGCAAGGAAGTTGGCTGTCATTTGTAGGGATGTCATGAGAAGTCACACACACAAGCAGCTAACGCTTAAACCTCACTTGCATGTTCCCTCACAGCTTACTTCACTCACCACTCAAAATGGAGAGCATGCTCGTAGACTATAGCCTCCCTTGCAGATGTTTTTAGGGCTTTGTCAGACGTTCCTTCCCCATGTTCATTGGGGAGGATTGCATGACAAGCCAAAAGAATCTCGGTGTGGGAGACTACACAGGCTTAAGGTTTTTCCACCTTCTGCCTACTCATCAAGTGTATACCAAAAATCAATGATGGATACCATTATTCAGTTTTGAGTACTCTCTTTCCTCACATTTCAATTCAGATTTTCAAACAGTCTTCTTGAAGTACCAGTAGGTGAGGATATTAGAGACCTTAAGATCCGATGACAGTGACAGCAACAAGAATGTCAAAAAAGCAATAGGTTTAATAACCAAAACAACAATTTTGCATTTGCATCACACTTTTTGTACACAACTACAATGTGAAAATGCCTCATTTCACGTTTTACAGAGGAAGTATACAAGCGACAACAAAATTTCCTCTCTCTTTCCGAACTTGGATATGGTTCTTAGGAATTCAGCTTTAGGAGGGTTCACCTACATTTGACAAAGTTAGTGACTTGGAGTAATCGCAATGAAGATTGAAGGAATGCAAATTCACTTTTTCAGTGACCGTCCTCGGAGCTTAAGGTCCCTATTTTCAGGAAATGCACTGTACAATCCCCTTTGCTAGCACTTAAACCTCTTGTGCAAATTAGTAAGTGAAACCTCAACAGGCAGCTGGTTTGCTGCTTGCAGGCTAATGTCATACCGAAATTGTCATTTTAGACAAAATTCATGAGTAAGTTGCTCTTTTCTTTCTCTTATTTACAGATTGCCCCAAATGCTGGGATCATGTTCCTCTCATTTGAGTACACCAAAAGAGTATTTCTATTCTACAATGGTTACACTGAGTCACCATTTTCAAATGTTCCAAAATCTCATGTAGATCAGAGCATGTCCCCAAATGAACTAAGCCATCATTTTGCAAAGAAGAAAGGACCCAGGAGATGACAATAATATTATTCAGCTCAAAGTGGAAAATATCATCAGGGATGATTGTGTCTGATAGCTTATTTATTTTTGTTATTAGATTAGTTGAAATGAATGTGTCTTATAAAACTGGCAGAATCTTTGACTGCCTTAAAATAATGTACAGAAATAAATAAATGACATTTGTATTTCGACCTTGAGTAATACTGTCACTTTGGAAAGTAACAAATCTTGCTACTTTACAGCCTTCCGATTGTCTTTAGCCTTTGTCTTTCGCTCTTTTTCTCTTCTCCTCAAACCCTTCACCCACTAGAGAGCCTTCGTATAATTATTCTTTAAGGTAATTCCCTTGAAAAGGATGTACTATCCAGATTTCTTTCAAACTTGGCACAATTGTCAGCCATATATAGAACAATCAAAAACTGCAATAGAAAGATGGGGTCACTGTGCTTGTTTTCGCTATGTGTGCCCGTTATTCTGAGAGTCTTTTCCCAGTTGCGCACAAAATAGTCAAAACTTAAACAACCATCAATTTATGACATGGCAAAAAATATGAATCTTACTAAAACCTAAAACCTGTTTTTTCGTATGGGCCATTCAGTAAAATGACTTCTCAAACTCATTAATAATTCATAAAGAAAATTCAAAGGAAATTAATGTTTAATGAGTGTTTGGATATCGGATGAAAAACTGCTCATTTTTGCATCCTTAATTTCTCCTTCAAAAATGATTTTGTTTGAGAAGAAATAGAAATAGACAGTTTTTGAAAACATTATCTCATTTTCAACTTCTCTGTGGTTCTATGTTTGATATATTACTTCAAATCATCTGACCTTTAAAAAATGGAGAGAAATGGACAGTTTTAACATTATCTCATACTTCTCTGTGGTTCTAGTTGCAGAGTTTTACGTCATTCATATTTAAAAATTTACAACCTTTACTATCCAAAGTTTTTTCTCTGTAAGATATATTTTGTGTGTGGCCGTAACGAGTAAAAAACACAAAAATAATATAAAAAGGGGGTCACCATTCTTATTTCATCACACAAAGACATCAAAGGGACAATTTTGGCTTCAAATGACCTTTTTGCGCAAAGGGACTGGGGTGAGTTTCAAGGAAAACACCTTTTTAGCCGTGTAGAGTTATCAAAATCGCTACTAAAACCATTTTGATTACAAAAGGGGGCCTTTGTTACTTCTTTTTATGCAACAAGTGAGATTCATTGTCACCTTTGAAGTCACAATGTTATGCACAGTAGGTGATGTATAGTGCAAAACAAGGGAATTACCTTAGAAGATCCCTGTTTAGAGTCATTAAACTAATACAGTCAACGTTAATACAGACACTGAGAGTGCCACAGAAAGTGTCTGTATTAACGGAGTGTCCATATTAAGCGGGTTGAATTTAGAGAAAATGTAGGGGCTTTGTTTCTTTAGGGACAAAGCAAACTGTCCGTAATAATGAGGTGTCTGTATTTAAGTGGGTGTCCTTAAAGCAGGGTTTGACTAATGTGTAGCCCCACTTAGTATATATGAGCCACATAAAAGTTACTGTGTTGTAAGATGAGTGGGAAGGTTCCATACTTATAGCTTGTAGTAGGGGCCAAAAATAGGGTCAATCTGAGCAGAGATGTCCAAATACCTGCACTGTAGCCTCAATTTCAGACACTACTTTGAGTTGATTACTGAATACTCCCTCAAAAGCGACTCAAAGTAACGTCTTTAATTCAGGCTACCTGCACTGTAGCTTTTGACATTCCCTCTTTGGTGAATTGTCATGACTTTTGCTTTGAAATTGTGAGGAAAACAAGGTGCTGGGTTGGTGAAAGCCCAGAATATTCAAATGTTAGGGCGATGGAAAAATAATGTACTCTGATGTCACAGGGGTAGGTTATATTGGGGTTCTTGTCCACAATATTTACTATTATAATGGGTCGTGGAAAAAAATGGGGGTAGCTTCATTGTGGTTTCACTGTCTTAAGGCTAATTTACACAGTACAACGTTGTTGCAGACAAAGTGCTTATGGTGAGCCAACAAAATTATGTTCAATAGTGTTGTAGGCTTGAATTACACATGCTGATCTGCACTGTACACCATGAATATTACATGCAACAAAGTTGTAATTTTTAATGGTTAATGGTTAAAAGAAGGCCAAGCCACACCCATTTAGAAGCAAGCCTATAACAACAACTGAAACTGCTGTGTTTAATGTTATTGTAATTTCTTTGTATTTACACCAAGTTACATCATCCAAACAAAGCTAGCAGTGTATAATCCCACAGAACAGAAATAATGATTAAGTGCTCCTTGAAATAAACCTTGCTGATGTACAAAATTCTTCCAATAATTCTAAAGTATTGTAAAATTTACATATTAGTTTAATACCTACACCTGAATAACAACTGCTCAATTTTCAGTCACCTTTGCCATAACATTGTCACAGCACTGAAGTATTGGAAAGATACAAACAAAACTGTTAAATTAAGAGAGAGAAGCTTGCAGTGATTGCAAAGAAATGCAACCTTTGAGATGGAGTCCTAAGAGTTGTCTGTTTAATATCATTAAGCATTTATCCAGCTTTGCTCCACAATTGCAATTACTTTCTTTTCATACTCGCGTTTGTTCTCTTGGTAAAGTTGTGCTGCTAAACTGTTGGCTGGACTATTTGGGTTGGGCTCATCTAAAAGAGACTGTAAGTTGAAACAAAAGAATCACTTCAAGTGTAAGCTGTGAGTTATAAGCCCAGGTTAAGGGCAAACAGGATGAATTGGTGAATGGGAAAACTATGAGCTAGAGTGGATATAACATGTCATGTTATCACTGGCAATCACCTTAAGAATGAAAATTTAAGAAAGGGAGTAGATGAAATCAAAAATACTGAAATGGATATCTGACAATTTACAAGCAAGCAACAGTGGCATGACAAAACCTGTCTAATAAAATATTTTCTGGGCAATCAAAACCAGGGAATTCAAATGCTTCTGGGACTAGCTCAGAGGAGCAAGTACCCTTTCTTCTTACAAACTACTATAAAGTAATTTTGCCAGTAAATGCTTGTCCCATATTAGCTTAACCTGGGCCTTATAGGATAGTTCCTAACAGGATAAATAAATAAATAATAAACAACAATTTAGAAGAAGCACAAACACATAATGGTTCTTTGTCTAACAATTAGTTCTGGTCACATTGGAATTTGATCTTCGAGGAGAGGGGGAAACCAGAATACCCAGACAAAAACCTCTCTGAGCAAAGCAAGATGCCAGGATTTGAACTCAGGCTACACTGGTGAGAGGCAAGTCCTTTGACTACTGTGATACCCTTGCTCCCCATAATACAGGCCAAGACAGTAGAATGGTTCTGTCATACCAACAGAAGATGTCTGCCTCATATTTGAAGTGACTTTCAAAATATTGATATGTGACTGGTAAGAGGTGTTACGATAATACATACCTTATTTCCTCAAATAAGCACTCAAGCTCTAATAAGCGGCCTCCCTCAAATAAGCACCCAGCCCCAAGGCCATTATATCAAATACGTGCCCCCCTTCCCCATGATTCAGTGCCCCCTCCTTTCCCCCTCACTTTCTTAAAACAGTAGTAGGGATACAAGGAAAACCAGCTTCTATGGTCACCTTATTTTTAACTTTTTAGGCTTCAACTACAACCACTGGATCAGTGTGGCAAAATGGTTTCAACATACAGGTATTTTATTAACCCAAATCCAGTTATTTCTATATTTATACGCGTGCTTGCAGAGTTCCTTTTTGTGCATTATCTCTTCTTTTAATTTTTGTTGTATTGCCCACTCTCTTGGTAAAAGCTGTAATCTTCCTGTAAACAACTAAATCATTCTCTAGTTTGTTTAAAGGAAAACATAATAAGCGCCCTCCTTTGAATAAGAGCCCATCCTTATAGCTGCAATTTAAATGGGCGCTTATTCAAGGAGATACTGTACAATGATGTATGGCACTGATATTAACTCTAAGTGAAGTCTGTGCAACTAAATGCAAAAAACTAACCTGTATTGATGTAAGAATAGAAGACACATCGTAGGTTGGGCTCCAACGATTTTGAAGAATATCTAAGCAAATCCCACCATCAGCATAAACTGCAAGGACAAGTCATAATCAGTTGGACCAAGAATTAAAACTTTTTAGGTTGAACATAAATCTCTTCAATACATTACACTAAATTATCTATACAGCTACTGAAAAAAAATGCAACATTTTATTAGAAAGATCACGCAGAATATTGATTATGTAACTGCGATCTTGAAAGACTGAGGATTTGTTAGCCATCTCCCCGAAATCAACTGTGCAGCTTTTAAGGAGACATCCACGTCTGAGTCATTTCTCTTTTGTAAACAAATGACTAGCTTGAAGAAATGAATTTCATGTCTGAGTGGCAAGAAAAACTTCATGTATCTTCTGTCGCCACCATGTAATATCCTCTATCTATCTATAGGTGTCTGAACAGAGAGGTTTACCAATACTTTTGGTACTTCCGTGCTTCAATGGAAATAACTGTTTTTTAACAGTAAAAGGTCTGTAATGCAGGTTCATGGTGTGCTGATCATTGATTTCCATCATTGATCAAAAGCCTTAGTGCAGAGTGACACCAAGGAGATCTTGCCAAAACCACCAAAAACACGAAACTGAAATAAGAAAGCCAAACAAGGACTGCTGGTGGTATGATGTCAGACACTGCTTTGCATCACGCCAGGCCACCAGCAAGTTGTAACCTTTGACTCTCGATTATCTCGCTAAGAAGTTTGCTACAATGCTGAAATACACTTATTTGATTAGCCTGTGTGGCAGGTGTTGGTTAGTTTTTCTGGCAAGTTTTTATAGAGTGCGCAAGATATTTCGACATATTCCATTACCCTGAATGCATGGGTGGCAATCGTGTCCACGACATAAATTCAAAATTTCATGCTGGCCATTTAAATAACTAAACTGGAAATAATTCGGTCCCCAAGTGTGGCCCCAGCCAATTAGCATTATGATTTGAGCTCTCTGGTGCAACCAACCACAGCCACAGGGTATAAAAATAACGTTGTTGTTAAGACATTTACTAGTAATAGGATTAGGGTTAGTAATACTTGTACAGCCCCTGCTCTGTATATTGTCGGTCAATAGTATTCTTGGTCGTTGTGTAGCTCTTTGAAATATACCGATCCACAATCAAGATTTTCACACATATTCCATACAATAGGTGAGATAAAAACGGGAAACGGAAGATTTCATGCACTGATGCAGTTCGATTTACACAGCTTTGATCAAAACATTCTCGCTTTCGAGAATGTTTTATTGTAAACCATATAAAAAAAATAATTAGAAGTTGGAATTTTTCACTATATCTTTCACTTTTTAAGGAAAGTAAGCCTTAGAAATTCAAAGGCTTCATTAATTCATGCTCGCACGTTCTAGTCTTTCTTTAAACTTTACAGAAGGACATCTGTGAGCAGGGAATAAGTCAGCACAGAATTTAATTGTTGGCAAATTTCTGTAATCATCCATCGTTATGCTAGTGATAAGCTAGCCATTGATTCACTCGTTTTGCTTGTTTGTGGACTGGGTCTCATTCCCCCAAAGAGAGAGAAAGAGTGTCTGGCAAATTGTTTCCAATCAAAGATTTGTGAAATCATGTCTGGTAAACTCTCCAAGAGTTTATATATACACAGTTATACACACCTTATAACTTCATCTGCGCTTAACTAGTGTCTTTGGGTCCATAACTTTCAAATGAGATGCTCCACAGAATGTCACTGATAACTCGTAACACAAAAGAGTATCGAAGTCTGACTGTACAATAAATGTCACAAAATCTACCTAATCGGTCCCTTTGGGATTTTCTGTTTTACATGACCCAAACCATCTCTTACTTGTGGGCATGAACAATGGAAACGTCATCATTACCCAACAATTCCATGCGCCCCCTGTCGAGATTTTTTCTGGCATACTCACTATTTTTTTTTTTTAACTGTCAGTACTTTTCTTAAGATACGTGCGAGCTACTAGAGTGCCTCCTTGGGATTTCACCTTCTGGGTGAAATCCCTGCGGGGGCAATTACATCTCTGGGTAGTTTACATCAGGTGTGAAAGAATGCAAGAATGCTTTCCAGTAGAATATGGCCCAATAGAGTGTTCAAGTGTAAACCAAAACATGCACTGTCTTGGGAGAGGTATATCATGGCCCTAAGCAAGGCTTCATGCCCTCACTTACCGTTGGGGTGAAACATCTTTGATATGAACTTAACAGTCGGTGGTTTATTGGGGTATTCTTCTGTAAATTCCATTTGTAATTTAAACGTCCCTATAAAAGCGAAACAAAAACTTATCCAATCAACTTTGTTTCTCCTCGCATAAAGGAAGCAAACGTACATAAGGCGAGTTACGTAAACCAAAAGAACAGCTTACCGTCTTCAAATGGTGTGTCTTTGGGTCTGGGAAGAAACAGAAAAAATTGTTGGAAAGGTTCTTTTATGCTCCCTAAACGGTACTGGTTGCAATTGAAATGTTTTAGCTATTCAAGTTCATAGTAAGCTTATTATTATATACTTACCCGAAGATAACAGCGTTCCAAATCATAATGTTGTTATCACAAGGAGCTCCGCTAACACCGTCTGGGGGCTCGTCTGAAATTCTAGCAAATTGAAACAAAAAGCACGGTCACTCAAAAACAACTAGCAACACGAACGTTCTACGTATTAATGATCCGCTTACTCTCAGTTCTGTATCGCTATTGTTACTTACTTTGGCTACCTACTACCAGTAATTTAATTTAATACACAAAGAGAAACTTTTACCTCTTAAAATCCCTCATCAATCGTCTTCTAGCGGGAGTAGACATGGTAAATTTTCGGGTCGAGTAACAACACAAATTCAACGAAGAGACAACACTGCAGTTTTCGACCGGGCGATGTAACGACGTGTGACGTCACTTGCAGAGTCATCTGATGATGCAATTCGGTCCGCTGACCGGAACACGATTCCTTTCTTGTTATTGCTCCACTTGCTCGAGGTTAGATTGTTTGATTGCTCATTGCTCTTTATTTATCCTTTCTTTCGGTTTCAGTGTCTTCGCAGGTGATGATGTCATGTGTAGTGGGCAAAAAGCGGGTTTCAGAGTGCAGTATGGATAGGTAGCGCGAGAGGAACTATGCGCGCGCGCGCGCGAGCCTCACCTACTCCTGCTTGACTGGCGATAGTCTTAACCTCTGGTTACGTTCAAATCGAAGAATTTCTTCCTTGTGCTGTGCCCTTACCCTGACCTGACGCCCAAGAAAAAAGGAAAATTGGTTTGAGAGGTGCAACATTGGGAGAAAATTATTAGATAACTTAAAAAATGATATCATAGAAACAAAACCCCTGATCGGAAAGTGTGAAAAGAAAGTGGTCGTAAAACATAGACGTTTCGGGCATATGACCGTTCTCCAGTGTGAGAGAAAACTGTTAAACTATGCAATTCGACGGTTTTCTCTTACACTGAAGACTTCCTGTTATACAGCTAATTTTGGAATAGATCCTTATCATGAATGATAATAATAATAATAATAACAATAATAATAATAAGAAGAAGAAGAAGAAGAAGAAGAAGAAACCGCAATAACCATAGAAGACAGAGGAGATGAAATTTAATCTATTGACATATTCTTATGTAGCCTCTTTGTACAAGTTTTTATCTATTGTATTCCTCCATCAATCACATTTTATTTTTTATTTTTGTATTATTTTATATATTGTAACCGTTTATTCTATTCTCACTTAGCTTTTCCAGCTCCTGGTGAAGACTAGTTTTGTCTAGTCGAAATATTGGGCAAATAAATTTGTAAACCTTAGCAGTCCGATCAGCCTTGCCTTCAATTTTAAGTGTTATTTTATATTGCTGATCCTGATCTACAACAAGATCCAGCTTTCCCTCACCGCTGTTTGTCCAAGTAGTCCTTGCAAGAATTGTTCACTAGTAATAACTATGCCGATCGTTTCACTCTGTAGTACTGCGAGAGAACACGCCAGAAGAAATATCGTTTCCCTCGTCTGCAGCGTATATTCGGTGCGGGGGGGATGGACTGTTTAGCTCGTTCTACTCTCCCGAAGGGACCGGTCATTATTTATGTAGGGGGGGCAGGGGAAGGGAAATACATGTTGGAAAGATCAAAATTTCTGAAAGGCCCTCCCCTGCAGACCATTTAAATAGCAAGTGGCTCCCCTACTTTATTCAATATTTACGTGATGACCCCCCCCCCCCCCCACACACACACACACAACCACCTCATATCTCCTCTCATATGCTCTTCAAAGTAATTATTAAAATGCATGTAACATACTAATTATAAGATGATTAGTTACTTTGCATAAAAATGGGACTAACCTACTCTATTACAAAATCAGGGTATCGCGTAGACCAGTGTCCAGCTTTTCGTCAACTTCTTTTAGACAAGTTATGTTTATAGTGTGCATGCCAGTATTATTAACTCATAAAAGTTTCCTTTTTTTAAGTATAGGAAACGTGATAAATTTTTACAAATCGTGCCTTCATGGTGAACGCAAATGTAATAACCATGCAAAATATAATTCTTTTCAAATGATTTTACTACAGTCGTAAAAGGACCACTTTCTTGTTGTTTTATCACGTTTATCACATTGTTGTTTAATCATGTTTTTCTTAGGTTACTGAAGTGACAAGCATTTTGTTAAAAGAAAATTCAGTCAAACCAAATATTAGAGCAGGTAGGTCTGGATTCTTTATTAGCTAAAATTTGAAATAACAATGAAGTTTAGAGCTTAAACAGAATTTCTGTAAAATGCAAATGAGTAAGTTGGACAAAATAGTGGTCCTTTAAATATACAAAAAGCAATAGGATTAGCATCAAATTGTACATTTTAGCATTACCTATCTTGACCAATGGGCCCCTCTTAAAATATACCTCGCAATCAAACTGCTGACCCCCGCTAAACTTCTTTATAAGAAAGTTTAGTCCCCCCTTCTTTTCCCCCCCCCCTCCAACCTCTACATAAATAATGACCGGTCCCTAAGTTAAATAAAGACAAGGTATATTCGAAAGCTATCTAAAACGAGCTTTATAAGCAGTTAAACTGCACTCTGGGGACATTTTTCACACAGCTGCATAAAGGAGAAAGAACTCTAAGTACTCAAAAATAGTGAATGTTTAGCGGGAATTTTTCACGTTACTATCTTATTATTTTTCTAGTGGAAACACTAACAGGAAACAACAGTTTACGTAGGATTGCTATTAAAAATAGAAGCTTGGTAAAAATATCAGTGAAGATGTGTTTGAGCTCCTATTACGAGCAAAATCGACTTTGTTTTCAGAACTTCAACAAACTTTATAATGGTGGCTTTTATTTGTACGTTTATTTGACTCAGTTATTTCCAGAACCGAGCATATCATCGGCCAAATACATGTGAATGTAATAGTTTATTTTAATATTTGAAACCGAAGAACCTGAAAAAATCAACGTCATTGGTGTCCACGTGACTGGCTGGTTTACTACAGCAGGTGCCGGATGGTTATATTTGCGCAGTTGTTGTTTATAGTATTTGTCCGATGAAAACTGCCGCTCGAAACCGTTCTGTCTTTTTCAGTTTAAAATGTCTTTCCAAGACATCAGGAGACAAAAGACTGTTTTGGCAATGAGGAAACGAAGTTTGGATGTGGGAAACGGTGATCCCAGGCGCCATCTGCGGCGGTTTCCCTCAGATTCAGATCTCTACAGAAAAGTTCTGCACAAAAAAGCCATGTCACACACAAATTTGCATAAAAAGTTCGCATCCTGTACGCAGTTAAACAAACCGGCACAAACTTCACAGCATCAAAACTGCAAGATTTTCAATTATGAAGAAAAGTTGACCATCGAAATAAACAAATTTTACTCTCAACAGGTTAAAGAGAATAGAGTTAGAGTTCGGCGGAACAAAAGTCTTGCTTTTTCTGTCGTTTTTAAGGCCTTAATTCATGCACAAGTTGTGAGCGACCGTTTCACCCTGGGGGAAATTTTGCGCAGTGGGTCAAGGCAAGGCGACATGGTGGAAAAAGAAAACGACCGGTTCGAGTTTGAAGTGCCTGTGTACCTAGATGGCAACGAAAAAATTTTTATTCACCGAGCCGAGGAGGATGGGTTCATAAGACTGCAACTCGAACACTGCGAGACTTGGAACGATTGCCTCGACTCCGAAGGATTTCTTTCAGCAAATCTTGTTCGCTCAAAGCTTCAATTAACTATGAAAGATGCTATTAAAAATCTAAATCATGACGTAGAACAGGGAGCTGACGAGTTTCCGGGGGAAATTGAGAGTCTGGAAGTTCTCTGTGAGGGTTCAACCATAGTTCTGCACATCAACGATGGTTTCTTGGTCGTGGAGTTGATTCCGACGATTCCAATTCCGAAGACAAGTTTAGAGTGGTGTCGTCGATTTTCCGCCAAATCCGAGCCTCCTTCTGGTGTCGTCGGAAAACCCTGTCCGCTTCCCATGAGCGATCCCGAAACCCTCTGGAAACTGTCCTTTAAATCCGCGGAGAAGAAAAAGTTAATTTCTCTCGGCACCACGAAATACCGTTTGCTGCTATCTTTGGCAGAAATGCGAGAGCGAGACAAAACACTGAGGGAGTTGTCGTTGTATCATTTACAAACAATTTTATTTCACGCTGGAGACAAAATCACTGATCCTTTGAAATGGTGCACCGACAAAATAGGAGACCGCTTCCTGGACGTGCTGGGCGTATTGGAAAGGTTCTTAGAGAACAAAAATTGTCCGCATTATTTTCTTGCACAAGCTAATTTATTTTCAACCATGAATTCAGTTACAGTTTCTACTTTGAAAGACAGAGTGCGCAGGATGTTAAAGCCATCCTGCGTAGCTTGTAGTGTTAAGACGATTTGTAAAAAAGTGTAATGATACATTAACTTTAAGCATAAACCGTATTTGTTTGAATACTCCAAGACGAGCTTAGGCTAAGACATTTCATTTCATGTTTGCGTCTTAAAACGCGCTTGCGCAAATCAAACAACTGGCTCGGCCAATGTCAGAGCGGCAAATTTGGCACCGTAAGTCGCGTTTAGTCCTTTCTGCGCGCTTTGACGCTCCCGTTCTGTTGCTAAATCAGAGCCAAAAGTTTAGCCCCACGTAAAACCCAACAAAAATGGCTTCAAGAATGTAACTACTCAGAAGAAGAAGAATCATTTAATTGAGAAAGGATGAAACGTCGCCTAATATTGCACATTTTCTACGCTTATTTAATTCAAGATCGATTATAGAGAAAAAAACAGGGGACACTAAAAAACTGAATTTTCTTACAGATAGCTCTAAATATAGCTCTGGATATGGATTGCTTTCCTTTCCCCCGACGGACAATTACTAAAAAATATGTAGACAAATTGTATATTTGTTTATAACTAGATATAACTGTTGTTAAAAGTTTATTGCTCCAGTCGTACTTAGGTAGTTTAACTGTGCTTACTTTTACTTCCTGTTGTTGTTTAGTTTGTGTTGCAGTTTATTATTAAAAAAAAAAGAAAAAAAGATATCATTTAACGCGGATAGCCATGCTACGACACTGCTGACTACAGGTCAAATGGATGTAGAAGCTTTTGCGTAAGGGCTTTTCGTAGAGGCCAGAACTAATACCCAGTCCCTCAGCTTTTCCACTTTGCCTTACCTAATTTAGAAAAAGTTTCATCCCTTCCAAAGTCAAAGGATTCTTTGTGATCCTTCGTCGCGCACGACGGGCAACAGACAGAGAGGCATTTTTAAGGATAGTAACTGCTTACTTGACAAACCTTTGGTAAGTACAGCTAAAAAAACGCTAAGTTATTCATGCTTTAGAAGTTATTTTTCCACTTCTGTTTTACTTGGGTAAGTTTGGTCGAAATCTGACGTTTTTTATGGAAGTATTAAGTCTTGATTTCTGATCATGCAACGCTTCAATAATCGAGAGTAAGCAACTGTGTGTATAGGCACTTGTTTTATTTTCAATTTTTGAGCGAGCCCCTGTTCTTAGTATAGTATAACTTGTATTTCTTTCTCGTGATTATTTAAATTGGTTGTTTACTGTTACTTTGTTCTTTTCTACTTTGGGAAATGGTTTAAATGTTATCCTCACTTTACCAATTAAGTCTTATTAAGCGGAAGTAAAGGATGACTTTTGCTTATTAACTCCTCAAGTATGACTTGTCAAAAACGAAAATTTTAACAATAAACTCAAATAGTTATCGAAAAAGAAATATAGTCAATTGGCAAAAGTTTCAGTCTTAGAGACAATCAGCGAGCTTCAGTTATGAATATAGTTTCGCTTTCAATCGGGGAACGTCCCTTCCAACCTTTAGAAATGGAAGTTTCTATATAGAACCGTTACCGCAACGATAAACTTGACTGTTTAAGCCCCTTGCAAACGGACGCAACATTGTTGACCAACAACTCCCAAAATTAGTGGATGTTACATGTTGCGTTCGTTTGCACACCCTGTTGCATGATGATAAGTGTTGTTGGGAGTTATTGCGTAAATTTTCAAATCGGTCAAGCGTTTGACTGCCCACAATGTCGGGAGTTAATGCGTCTGTTTGCACTCACGCAGCTTTATTTTCATACCAGTTTCGGTTTGTCACTATCTCTTCTTAAGTTAACCAGTGTTCCAAGCACCTCAAAGACGTCTGAATTTGACAGCAAGCGTTTATTGTCTGATGCTGTCTACTTTCTGGAGAAGTTGAATTTAAAAGGTACATTTCATGAGCTAGGCGTATGCTAGCCGAAGCGCAACGCTTGAAAAATTATGCATAATTTTTCACGGATTAATCTGGCAAAAACAAGAAGGCGGCCACAAGTGGTGGAACTGGCCATGGCGCTCAAAGCTAGAATTCGGTTTGCAAATTAGAAGGACGATTTCTGAACTCAAGCAGTATAAGAAAGATTGCTTTAAGGCCCTGTTTATAAGTCGCACAATCGTCGAATTTAATTCAGACGAATTCAATTCAAAGCCTCCAACCCAACTTGATAAAAGTCGACGATTCTGCGACGTATAAAATGAATTAAATTCGTCCAAGGATCCGTCTTGCCAAGACGCATAAATGAATGAATGAATGAATGAATGAATGAATGAATGAATGAAGAGCCATGGATGAGAGGACAACAGACGTGCCCTCTTACAATACATTTTAACATGAACACTAAGCTCGGACGTCAGCATACAAAGGCGCCACTGGAAGCCGCTCTCAGTCCATTTATGAGCTTTCTGTACCCACCCAACCCATGATGTGAATGATGTGATGAGTGAAGGTTGTTTCGTCCTCATTCGAGAAGACTAGAAAGTCTAACCATTTGCAGATATCATTACAAAGGCAACACTTTCTTCTCAGTTATTTAAAGACCCTGAGCGTTGGTCAGGCCGGGGTTTGAACCCGCGACCTCCCGCTTGGCAGACCGGCGCTCTCCCAACTAGCTGAGCTAACCCTGAGACGGCGGTTCGCTCGCCTTTTTTTTTTCGTTTCCCTTTTTTTGTCGAATAAATTGGTTCTCTGGAGGAAAACTTTGCTTTCCAGCTGTTTATGTTTTAAAGACAAACTAAATATGTGTAAAAAGCTGTGCGATTCGAGTGCTCGGTTGCTGAAAGTAACAAAGATAAGATTGGATGGGAAGAAAACAAAAACGTAGGCTATTGTGACTAGCTCTGTGACTGTTTTTTTACTCCGCATGTCAGCTCGAATCCGCCTCAACACGATGGTCAGTTGCAACGGGTTTTCCTCCCACAACTTCTTAAATTCAATGTTTGGCTCACAGAGGAGTAGTTTATATTCCAAAAACATTTTCTTTAAATTCTGAAAAAAGCCGCACTTTAACTCATTTCGTCACATTTTAAAAGCACATGGCCGACAAATGTCTCGCAAAACCGTCGCATGGTCTCTTGCTGACGGCGTTGTACAGTTTACAATTCTCGACTTTTACGTGAGGACAATCAATCACGACTCAGCAACAGTAAACATTTCCGTTTTTACTGAACAGCGAAACATTTCCTTTCAGAGTGATATTTCACTAAAAACCACGGGATTGGGAGTCGTGTGGTGAGAAAAGTTTAAAAATCGTGAGACTCAAAGAATCGCGAGCTAGCGCTTAGACCAGCTTGGGCGTCGAAGAGCAATATTGCTGATGTTTTCGTCATGTTGATCGTCTGGACGAGTCAAAACGCTTGAAAGTTGGCCATAGTGCTAATTTGAAACATTCAAAGTCCTCATGAAGACGACATATCGTCCTGTGAAAGGTACAAAAGCTCTGGGCACAATGCACGCTCAGCACTTCTTGATCGCGGAACAGGAACGATCGATCTACGACAGTTGTCAATATGGTATCGGGCGCTTTCGTGCGGAGCCGACTAATTACGAACAGTGTCTACACCCAAGTGATACGTTTGCATATCGCAGTGCCCACAATAACTTGTTCCTCACGCTACACGAAATCCACAAGTTAAAAAAACTATAATTTTGATTTTATGATACGCTGTCCTTGCTCCTGTGCCAATAAACCTAGAAGACAACCCTGAGAAAGAGGGTGTGCCAATACATTCATTTTTCTCGCGTTTTAAATACTCCTAATTTTGACCATATATGGTCATTTGGCGGGAAATTTGAATTACTTTAATTAGCTGTATCTTTACGTCTTTTTATCCCATTGAGATGGGGTTTTCACCAGAAATCATATAATTCTATACAGAAAAGTAGTATAAAATTAGTTACCATTTCTTTCCCGAATTTTTATTCTGATGCCAAATTTGGTCATCATTTATGACGTCACAATAGCAGTCACATGGCTAAAACTCTCAGTTTTGATAGGTACGGGAGGAAAAGCCCTAGCAACCGACCAATGTGAAATGAAGTCAAATGTTTTTCTTGTCACTCGAAAGGTCTTCCTGAGCCTTGCTCACTGTATGGAGTTGCCCAGACTACTTCCCACCACCCTGAATTTCTTAGACAAACGACGACAATTCCGAAAACATACACCCTCATCTTCAACTGACTGCAACAAGAAACATAGCAGTAAACAAACTCTAGCAGTCACTGGTAGGATGAAATTTGTCGTCTAAATCGGACAGCACTTTACGTAGACTAATCGACGACTTTTAATGTGAATTAAATTCGTCTGAATTAAATTCGACGTATAAACTAGTCCTTAGGGAGACACAAACGTATTTTATTAGAGGATTAGATATTCCAGTCGTGACTTGATGTGAAATTGGAGGCAGGATATGAAGGTTTCGGCAACACATTTGTCCGGGAGGACTCCTGTATGAAAGGGGGGATACTAGTTGGAAATTTTGAATTAAACGTCTAAAGCAGACCAATCTGGGCATGGCCAAACGTTTTTGACCCCTAAGAGACCATATTAAACTTTGATTATATGAATCGAGTAAATAAAGCGAATTAAAAATATATAATTTTTTTACATCTCTTCGAGTGCAGCCCTAAAAGAGACCTTTCCGGCTAAATATAATGGTGTTTTGCCCAGAACACCCTAAGTGAGGGCAAAATCCGAAAATAACCCCCCTAAGCGAGACGACGAGTACCCCCGCCCCTTTCATATGGAAGTCAACTCCGGGACATTTGTATATTCTTATTTTTGAATATTTTGAATATTTTCAGCCCAAAATCTGCAGAAAAATAAGGATATTAAGCCTGGGCTGGAAAACATTCTTACAAATAAAAAAAGACTGTACCAGTGAAATTTAACATCCTGCATAGAAAACCAGCGAGTTGAGCCCAGTGTGAAAAAACATTGCAGGAAACCATCACATTCACGGACAAAGGAAAGTCGACTAGGTATTCAGATCCAGAAGGCACTTTGGCGAAAATTAAAGAACGGAAGACCCTTATTTAGCCTCGCAATAAAGAGCTTTTCGTTTCAAAAGAGGTAAAAGAAAATGCTCTAGCATCAGACAGCAAATCCTGCCGACTATAAACAAAAAACACCGGAGAAAATCAAAATTCCTTGTGAAACAAGCGGCAAAAATCACATATTAAATTTGCTCAGTCAAAATTAAGAGAGGATCCTCTCTTGTCAAAATTTAGAACCATCCAGAGTAAAATCTACCCGCTTGAGGAAGAACACTTACTGGAACAAGCAGCATTTTAGCGGGAAGTAAGAGTCGTGTGTTGTCTACCGAACACTTTTTTACTAAAAAACAATTTAAACGAGAGTTGGAAGCGGCGCTTTGGACAGCCATTTCCCGAGCATGCGCAGCTCATGGGACTATCCCTTTAACCCTATTCAGACTGGGCTTTTTTGGTCAATCTGTGACTGGGGGGGGGGCTCCTCGGACCCCCCCTCTGTATCTCTGGAACCAATAATGCTAGGGTCATGAAATTTACACACAATGATCATCTCCGTACAAAGAAGCTCCACACCCAGTTTTGACTTGCCACGCCCAATGATGACGTCACAGTGACGTCATATTCCGATTTTTCAATGTTTCTTATTATTTTTCCACTTAGATAAGTAAAATATCAATAATATTGGTAAAGTCATCTCTTTGTTTATCCTTTCTTATGAACTTGTAACAAGGAAACACTTGTACAGCGAGAAAAAGCAATAGGAAGCAATAAAATTTAAAATTTGAAATGGTTGTCCGCCATCTTGGATCCGCCATCTTGGATTTCCGTTTTTTTGTTAAAATTATAGTTTAAAGCAACTTTCAAAGGGGAAAAAGCTCAGAATGTATAAAAGAAGTATCAAACCAATGTTTATTACCCAAACAAGTGACTTTGGAAGTGTTATTTGGAAAATAGAGCAGCATATTTGTCAAAGCAAAAAAGTGACAAATTTTACCCCACCCCTCCCCCCCAAATATTCAATGTTGAAACATTTTGATCTAATTCGAAAACTAGTCCCAAGCAAAGACCATTTTAACAACAAAAAGCACTATAAGTGCAAAAACACGATCTTAAAACAAAAAAATCACCATTTTTTAAATTTTCCAAAACCTATGAGTCAGAAACTGGTTGCTATGGCAACATGATTAATCACACGGACATGGTAATTACACCAAAATGTTTCTAGATAAATTTTAGGAAAAGTCAGAAAATTTGAACGTCATAGCTCTTTTGGTGTAGGAGTTATCACGATTTTGCCGGAGGGGGGGTTCGAAAAGCCCCCCCCCCCCCCAGTCTGAATAGGGTTAAGTCTTAAAACAAACACTCTGACTGGACCTATAAAGAAAAGAACCGTTCCGGGGAATAATGTCAGTAACACTCCTAGGCAAGTCAGGACGGGGCGGACAATTTTCTCATTATGAAATCAGCATAATGCAATGAAAACAGCAAAGACTACTCGTTTAGTTATGTAACTTTGTTTTACATTTCCATTCTAATTTGTGAAAGGCCTGGCCGGAGGAGGGTGAAACAGATTTCATTACTCCGTTTGGACTATTATATTGAAACAACAGTGCATATCAGCCAGCTGTTATTTCAACAGTATATGAATCTATGAAGAATCCGCGAATAATCCATAATCATATAGTTTAAAACTGGAAGAATATCGCGCTGCGTTCTGCGTACCCAAAGAGTCATGGCCTATAGTAGCTAACAATAATAGTAAGTGATTTTTTGGAAACACCATTTATCGTTAGGTATCAGTCATGATCTCTGTAACCTCAACTTAATCACGCAGAAGTTGTAAACCAGTTGACTATTTAAAACATTTTCTTCTCCGTTTATTGGCTGTTTACCATTGCGACAATATTCATCAACTTTCTCCCTCCAATATGATGTTTTTAGTGTGAAGAACGTGTAGGAATACATCCACACCTGGAAACGTTTTGCTTTCGTGGAAACTAGTTGCCTTGGAAGGCCCATCTGAGAAGAGGAAGGAGGCGCGAGGCGCCAAAGGTCGAGAAAGGGTAAGGACACTAGTTTGATCTTCCAAAGCTTATTAAAGCTAATAAAACACATTTACCTCTATGCCTGCACCATGTTTGAAACACAGAGCAATTTTTAGTCTGTAAAAACAGTAAATGGCAAAATTATTTTATATAAAAAAACTGAATTTCCTTTGATACCTGCATCGCACTCTGCTAGGCTGAGGCGCTCATATACAAGTGTATTACCCGTAAATGTAATACTAACCATAAATGTAATAAAAGTAAAAAATAAATGTAATACCCAACATGAATTTAATAAAAATCAACTATAAATGTAATAAATTACCAACCATAGAGGTAATAAAATTTAATTTTAACCATAAAAGTAATAATCTGGCTCAACATAAATGTAATAAATGTTAACCATAAATATAATAAGTATAGAAACTCGCATCAAAGCGAGTTGGTTTCACGGCATGAGAACGAGTGATGTTTAAGAGGTACTTATGATTTCAAGAGCCATTGTATGTGATCAACAAAAACTTTTTCCGGCTGTCTGCCTCTATCCCTATAAGCCTTGCGATCACCTATGCGTTCCGCTTTCTAGACCAGAGACCGACAATTGTTATCAATTACAGGGGCGGATCCAGGATTTTTTTTAGGAGGGGGTGCACTCGTCTCTTGCTCTACTTCAACACCAATAAACCACATAGTTTTTTTTTTGGCAGAATACCAGTTGTATTAGAAAACCGCAGGTCATCTCAGGGGGGGGGGTGCGCACCCCTGCACCCTCCCCCTAGATCCGCCCCTGCAATTATTACCACAACGATTTGGGAACAAAATTTAAATAGTGTACCTTCTTTTTCCGTTTCTTCTTCGCGCGAACAATAGAAAAAATACTTGCCAAATATTTTTTCTATTGTTCGCGCGGAGAAGAAACGGAAAAAGAAAGGCATTTTTCTTTTCTTCATCCGATCCAGTTTCGTACCGCCGCACACATTGCGACAAAATCTATGCCACATATCAAACGACTTACTGATGTGGAAGCAATTCCATTTCCAACGTCAAGTCATTTCCAGTTAACTGCTCAATTTAATTACCCCGCCTCACAAGTCAAGTCTTGTTCAAAAGTAACGTATTAGTTTCAGAATGATGCCGTTTCCAGTTAACAGGCCACTTAGCCTGAGTATCAGGTAAAATCTCCTCTCCCCTAGCCCCCTTAGGAAGGCCTGATACTCAGGCTACAGACCACTGAGGTTTTGCAGTTGTTTCCCTCTTGCAAATAACACATTTAAACCTGAGGCAGTGACCTGTTTCGCGAGTCCTAAAATGAACCCATTTCTTACTTCCTCTTATTAGAACGACAGTTTTCTAGCTGCTCCGAGTCGAGAAAATGCAAACTCTTACCATCCGAATCAACTGAGGAACAAAGGGGAAAATCATGTGCAGATAAATTCCAAATTAGTTAATAGTAAATTTTCAAACAAATTATGCGTTTTTCCTCTTCCAGTTTGCCTTAAAAGTTAATATTTTGAATATACTTTTTGTTTGTTCCCGATTATCTAGAAATTTTTTGAAAATTTTAGATTGTTTGAAGTTGAGAACGCTTGGATCGCAAAATTTAATTTTCACTGACAGAGTTGAAAACGACATCCCTGCAAAACACTGTCTGACTAAAATCGCGAATTTAAGTAATTATAGTAAGTAATAGCAATACATGAAAAGCGGATTGGTAATATGAACAGAAAGCTACCTTGAAGGAGTATGTTTTATTATTACCCAATCTTCTCTTGTTTTTATAACAAAAATTAACCTTCTACTACTGAACAACAAATGACAACCCTTTGGCAATCATAAGCTTCATTGGTAATAACATTATACCGGAGCACCAACGGTAAAATCTTTCGTACGGAGTACGTCCGTACGTACGTCCACCCCTTCATGCAAGCCGGGGTGAAATTTTACATTTCAAGTACCCGAGCGTTTCGGCGGTACATTGCATAGCCACCCGGACTTTTAAAGATAAAAAACAACAACAACAAAGTTCATTCTTTCTTGCGACTTAATTTTAATGTCTACAGAGAAAGAACTAGAGCCAGAGATAAAAAAAACAGAGGAGACCAATTTCGTTTTAAGAATAACATGAAAATTTTATAGAGGCGGTGAGTAAATGAGAAATGCTAGCGGCCACTGAAGGTGACAGTGAGCGGCAGCGAAAAAAAAGTGAACAACAGGACCACATACAACATTTCTTCCATAAAACGTGTAACTCGGAAGTGTCTGGAAGTTTCACGTTGTCGTCGTGCAAAACAACGGCAAAGAATTGTCCAAAAAAAAAGTGTTCTGCACGTGCAAAGTTGTTTTTTTGCTAATTAGACCTACTGTTTTTTTTGGCTTTTTTCGTTGCCGTCGCTGCTCAGCATGACACCAGTTTATATTTTGTTTCAGTGAACTATAGATACTAACGAGAGCTTCGATTCGCTTTTAGCCCTGCCTAAATCTATTTAGTAAAATCCAGCTAGTGGTGTATTATCAATGCTGCATTCTGATTGGTTGAGCTACTACTAGGCCATTTTGTTATAGCCCACTAGTAGCGAAAAGCGCGGGCTTTTTGGCGGCAAAAAAGGATTAAAGTCTAGCTTTAACTAGCTAAAAGTTTTTTATTCTCGATATTTTTGACCAGCTAGCTGGATTTTACTAAAACAATTATTCCTCTCGCCCTCGTGGCCTCTGAGTCAATAGCCGGCATGAGGCCGAAGGCCGTCGGCCTCATCGGCTATTAGGGAGCTTTAGCATTGACGACGGCAACAGCAGCGAAAACGTCAGTTTTAAAATGAATTCCCGTTTTTTCAATCTTTGTCGCGTTTATTCCAGTTTGCGGAAAATGGCAAGTGTAGGCGAATTTCCCTGGAGTTGATTTCTTGAGGACCGCACTCAAGTTTAGAGAGAGAAAAAGAGATTCGTCGTCGCTTGTTTACGTCCTCCATAAAACTTGCAATTAGGCATTTTCACGCCGTAGTCGTGCAAGGACGGTGAAGAAATCTACAAAAAAGCGTGATGCACGTGCAAAGTTGTTGTTTTGCGTAATAAACCTATTGCTTTTTTGACGTCCTGGTTGCCGTCACCGTCGTCGTTGCTATAAAGCTCCCTATTGACTCAGAGGCCACGAGGGCGAGAGGAATAATTGTTTTAGTAAAATCCAACTAGTTGGACTATTTATTACATTTATGGTCAAAATTTATTACTTTTATAGTGAGCCAGATTATTACATTTATGGTAAAAATTTTACTTCATTTATGGTTAATAATTTATTACATTTATGGTTGATTTTTATTACATTTATGGTTGGTATTAAATTTATGGTTGACTTTTATTACATTTATGGCTAGTATTACATTTGCGGTTGATTACTACTTTTCTGGACGATCGTATGGAGGTTCCCTGTGGTGCCAACAGTCCACATTTGTCACGGTTGATTCTTACAAGTTAATAATTTACTCGTTGTGGTCCAGCCAATCAGATTTGCGGACGTCAGCGGCTGTGTCCCTTTCATTCTCTTCCCAGTCTCCCTTCTCTTTTCTCCTTTTCTTCCCTCCCATTTCAACGCCTGCTACTCATGGAGAAGTACAAAGAAGTTCAAAACTAAATTAAAAAGGTTCTAGATGATAGATGAACAGAAGTGTTTTTCCTGGTACTTGAAAGGAAGATAACCCGTAAGTCCTCTTATAATAAGCCCCCCAGGGGCTTATTTATTTTAAACAATTTAAGGGGATTGCCCGGGGGGCTTATTTTGGTATCAGTTTTCCTTAAATAACTATCATAACTTAGTGGAAGCGCTCAAGTACAAGAATTTGAAGGTCATACAGCCGAGAACCAAAAACAAATCTGAACTTCCAGTTGGTGAATAAACCATCCCGGATCAGTCCACAAGAAGTTTTACAGTCGTGATTGATGAACACAGTCCATCATTTATTAATGAAGAATAATAAGGGGAAGGGAAGGGGGGCTTGAAAGAGGGGTGGTTAATAAAGGAATTATGGTAATAAAGCCTTTTTTCAAATGATAATATATAAAACAAAAGCACTTTGCTTGAATGCAGATATGGACTGAAAAACATGTTTTTCTCTACCTACTTTCTTTTCATTTTTAGATACTCTTGGTACTTCTGGTTGTAGTTTCACTTCACGAACTATTCAAACTGGCCAAAGAAACTTCCCAGGGCAACAAAAATAGTCTTTGGAAGGCGTCCAACAATGACGACATTTTCTTCTGATCAGCTGAACTTTTTCAAGTTTTCCACTGTTGTTATTGACGAATTTCCAGTCGCCCTGCGCAAAGTCTTTGAGTTCTTGTGGAATAACCAAACCGCTCCTCCACCTGGTTTTCAGTTATGGGATGACTCGCCACTGGTTCGGAACTTGTTCCTCAACAAAGAAAGTCGACCGGGAAGAAGAAAACTGAATGTGCCAACCAGTAAATCCTTTATGGAGTGGGACTGTACAGCTCTGTTTGAAGCTACACTCTATGCTGAAAGCTTTGCCATGCCAGATGGGAGAGGAGGGCTTGCTACCCTAGACAAACTGTTCTTGAAACCGAGTGGCTTACGGTCACCAGGGACATTTCACCACTCCGTTATCAGCCCTTCTGGAAACCAAGCTGAGACATTCGCCTTGGCTTTGGACCAGCTGCGCTTGCTGCGAAACTCTCTTTGCCACCAAACAAGTACACAGAAGATTGACAAGGCAACATTTGATAACTACATACAGCTTTCCAAAGATGCCGTTAGGGCACTCGGACAAAGTACGACAAAAATCGATGATGTGGGAAAGCTTGGTGAGAAAGATTTTCCCACTTCCAGAGTTCAACAGTTAGAGGAAGAATTGAGGAGAGAGAGATTTAAACAGATTGAAGATAATCAGGCCCAAATGGACGCGAAAATAACAAATCTCGGATCAGACATGAAAGACCTCAACACTAGCCTTAAAGGTGTCATTTCAACAGCCAATGTTTTGAATTCTGGAGTTGCAGACGTAAAGAAAAGTTTGCAAGTTGCTGAGTCAGATGCAAATGCTGTCAAATCAGGAATAACAGATATTGATACAAAGCTAGAAAACGTCAAATCGGACGTGAAAGATGTTAAAACTGAGGTAATCAGTGTAACGACCAAAGTGGCAGGAGTAACGTTGGACGTGAACTTTGTCAAGAATGAGGTCACAGGCATGAAACCGCTCGTAAAATCAATCGAAACTAAAACGAAAGATGTCGGATTGGACGTCAAAGATATAAAAACAAGAGTAACTGACATAAAGACAAAAACAGAAGATATCGAAGCACTCGGAAAAAAAATAAAGATTGGTATGGCAGATGTTAGGGTAAAAGTACAAGATGTTGGGTCTAACGTGAAAGGACTCTCAACTGAAGTAACAGCGGTGAAGACAAAAGTAAAAGAGACCCGGTCAGAAGTAAAGAAAGTGAAAATTGAAATAACAGGAATGAAGACAAAGGTGGAGGATATCGGTTCTGACGTGAAAGGAGTGCAAAGTGGTGTAACAGATGTGAGATCAAAAGTGGCAAGTCTAGGGTCAGGCATGAAGGATATGCAAAGGGACGTGACAGATGTGAAGACACAACTTAAGAATGCGAATGAATCAGTCAAATCTAGAGTAGCGGAAATCGAGAGGAACGTTATTAAAGACTTTAGGTCTTACGTGAAACCTGTACAGGGGGAAGTGACAGATTTGAAGACGAATGTACAAGAAATCAGATCAGATACCAAAGATGTGAAAACCGGTGTAGCAGACGTAAGATCAAGAGTCAGCAATGCGGCATGGGACCTTAAAGATGTGAAGTCTCGAGTAAGAGATATGAATACAAAATTGCAAGATGTACCCTCCAAAATGAAAGAAGTGAACAAAAATGTAGCAGGTGTAAAGACAGAAATAAACAACGTCAAAAACCAAGTAACAAAGGTGAAAACAACAGTGGAAGAGACGCGGTCAGACGTAAAAGTTATAAAACCTCAATTAAAGTCAATCGACTCTAAAGTGACTGGTGTCGGCTCAGACGTCAAAGATGTCAAGGCAACACTCGAAGATATAGAGTTAAAGTTACAAACAGAAGTAAACGATGTTAAGATAAGAATGGCAGAATTCAAAGAGGAAATAAGAACTCGGATTGATATCATGGCACAAGCAATGCTACTTGGAATCACAAAAGGTAAGTTTTACTAAACAGCTGAATGCTTGACTATCGAGGAGAAGCTACGAGAAAATAAGTAGGTTGACGTTTTGACAACCTGTGCGGTAGTCATATTCCGAGTCAAGTATAGCCTAAATTTGACTACCGCACAGGTTGTCGATACCCTCACAAAACTGCAGGGGCGGATCCAGGATTCTTTTTAGGAACTCGTCTTTGCTCTACTTCAACACCAATAAACCACAGAATTTTTTTTTTTGCAGAATACCAGTTGTATTAGAAAACCGCAGGTCATCTCCGGGGGGTTGTCGATACCCTCCCCCTAGATCCGCCCCTGAACTGACTTTAGTAACCCCCGCCCCCAAGGTTAGGATTTTAAGGAGGGTTATAACGCAAAAGTAAATGTCAGAGTATATGTCCATTACGCCTAAATTTGGAGGGCTGGATAGCCCGTACTTACACAAGACTCTACCAAGTCATCCCCCGGAATTGAAGATACTGAGTTAATAATTGATAGTGTTCATTTTTCGATGGAGAAAATCCCATTTTATGAACAGGATCTGACGTTCAGGCAGCCTAGTTACAAGGCCCCGATTGAATAGTTATAGCAAAGGGAGACTGGTTACTATGCTTTAGATCGAACTCGATTATCTCAGTCGAATATTGTGAAATTTTGAGTTGGCGCATAGCCAAATACGATAAAAATATTTTTAACGGTTTATTCAGTTCTAAAGAAAAGCGTTTTGCAAAAAAACTTGTGCCATTATACTGAAGGTAGTACCTCAGACTTGCCCTCGACAAAAAAAAATGAGCTGAATCGATTTTTTGACCGTGGCCACAAACGTTGATATTTCTTTGATTTTTACAGACATTCACTCTTTAGTTAAATCCTAATCCATAGCTGGAGAAAACAACCGATGAGTTAGTAGGTAGCATCGGCCGTTTACTCAGGCCATATATCCTGCCCCCAAAACTGGACTCAAGTGAAAAAACTCTAAGTGCTGTCTGAACAACTGGTGAAGCGACTATTAAAATAATTCCCTAACAAAAATACTGGGATATGCTGATTTATAAAATAACTAAGATAGTACGCGCGTTCTGATTGGTTAAAAACCTATGGTTTATTGTGCCGGTAAACTCATAGAAAACTGAAACATTTTCCGTTTTACTTATAGTTATTTTATAAAAGCAATAGACCACACTTTCTATGGGTTTACCGGTGTGATAACGCACTTGGGATGTTGGACGAACACTCGAAAAGCTTGTAAATCACTCGCCTTCGGCTCGTGATTTACAAGCTTTTCTCGTGTTCTCCCAACATCCCGCGTGGGTTATCACGCCGGTAAACACATAGAAAGTGTGGTCTACTGCTAAGTTTCTCATAAGTCTGATTTCCGTATTTACACTCTCGGGCTATTCTGCCGTGGAGAATGATTGAAGAATTCGTTAAAGCAATAACTACTAAATTTAGAAAAACGTTTTTCTTGAAGGTCATACCCTTGTTGACTCATGCCAAACGGAAACTGTACCAAACTTCGCGTCCCCTGAATTAGAGGAGCAAGAGGTGAGATACAAGAAACGACCCTTGGATGATTTGAAAAGCGAAGCAGACGTACCTTCCGGATCGAAAGTGCTTGGTCAAAACGAAGAACACAGCAACCACATGCGTGGCTTGAAACTTCTGGGCCAAGGAGACTACAAAGGAGCTTTGGAATATTTACAGAAAGCTGCCGATCTGAGTTCACAACGGCTTGTTAAGAATCAAGATGTCGCGCGTACGTTTTATCATCTGGGGGTTGTGCAACGCGACACGAAGAACCTTAAAAGTGCTACATCATCATTACGGATAGCAGCAGACATGAACTTAGACCTGCTTGGTGAACATGAAGTCACAGCTTGTTGCTTCTTTACCCTTGGAATGGTGCAAAGTGACATGGGAGACGACAAAGGTGCCTTAGTTTCCCTACAAACAGCTGCAGAGATGACATTCAGACTGCTTGGAGTACACAAAGACACGGCTTGTAGTTACTTCAACCTTGGTAGAGTACTGTATAAAATGGGAGACTACAAAAGAGCATCAGAGGTTTTACACCAGGCAGCAAACATGTACTCGAGCCTGGTTGGTGACCATGTGGACACAGCCCTCAGCTATTTTTATCTCGGTTTAGCGCAGCTTTCGGAAGGCCAATGCAAGGATGCTTTGGAATCTGTACATAAAGTGCTAAATATGAAGAATTTGAATTTTCAAGCCGATCACAAACAGACGGAGTATCTTAGTTACCTTCTCCTTGGCTTAGTGCATCGTGCCTTGGGAGATCACGAAAGAGCTATGGAGTCTCTAAAAAAGGCAGCTGTCACGATTTTAAGCCTCCTTCAAGATGACGGTCATGATAAGGCAGAACACCAAATTGTACTTGGTTTTGTGCAGCTTTTGATGGGAGACGACAAAGAAGCTGTGGATTCACTACACAAAGCCGTAGACATAAATGTACGTCAGCTTGGTGTACACACGGAAACGGCAATTAGTTACTTTAACCTCGGTTTTGTGCAGTTTGTTCTTAAGGACTTAAAACCAGCAATACAATCTCTTCAAAGGGCGTTAGACATGTACCAAAACCTGCTTGGTGAGCACAAAAGCACGGCGTCTTGCTACCATTGGCTAGGAGTGGTGCAGCATGCTTTGGGGGATCTCGGGCTTGCTGTTGAGTTTCTCAAGAAAGCAACAATTATGAGCTCAGACCTCCTTGGAGATCACGAAAACACAGCCTCAAGTTTCGAAAACCTTGGTCTTGCGCAGCGGGATATGGGGCAAAGCAAAGAATCTTTGGAGTCTCTGGAGAGAGCAGCAGACATTAGATCAAAAGTGCTTGGAGATCACTCACATACGGCACGTAGTTTCTACCAACTAGGGATCGTGCAGCATGAGATGGGGAAACTTAAAGAAGCTGTCGAGTCTCTAATGAAAGCGGCAGACATGAACACTGGCGATTATGAATTCACGGCTTCTTGCTTCTTTACCCTTGGTATAGTGCAGAGTAAAATTGGTGAAAATGAAGGCGCCTTAGTCTCTATACAAATAGCAGCGGATATGAGATCAAATTTGCTCCAGGAACTCGAAAACAAAGCATGCAGCTACAGCAATCTCGGTGCATTACAGTATAAAGTGGGGGACCGAAAAAAATCGTTAGAATTAGGCACTGCAGACAGTTACCAAATCCTTGGTGAATTGCAGCAGGTAACAGGAGACCATAAAAGAGCCTCAGAATCGCTACAGAAAGCGGCAGACATAAGAACGAATCTCCTAGGTGATCACAAAGATACGGCGCGTAGCTACTTCTTTCTCGGTGTTGTCCAGCGCAACTTAGGAGATAGCCAGAGGGCAATGGAAACTCTAAAGAAAGCGGCAGACATTCAGTCAGTACTGGGTGGTGATCATATAGAGGCGGCAGACTGCTTCTTCACTCTTGGTTTACTACAGCGCAACATGGGAGACCACAAAGGAGCGCTAGAGTCTCTACAGAAAGCAACAGACATTACCTCAAATCAGCGTGATGTCCGTGAAATCACAGCACGTTGCTTTTACGTGCTTGGGTTAGTACAGCATGAAATAAACGACAATAAAAGGGCAGTGGAATCGTTGAAAAAAGCGGCAAACATGAGTCTTAATGTGCTTGGTGAAGATGAAAACACGGCAGAGAGTTACCACAAACTCGGTGAATTGCAGCATATAACAGGAGACCACGAAGGAGCCTCAGAATCGCTACAGAAAGCGGCAGACATAAGAACGAATCTCCTTGGTGATCACAAGGACACAGCAGACAGTTACTTCATCCTTGGTGTAGTCCAGCGCGACTTAGGAGATCACCAGAGGGCGATGGAAACTCTAAAGAAAGCGGCGGACATTCAGTCAACACTTGGTGGTGATCAAATAAAGACTGCAGGCTGTTTCTTCACTCTTGGTCGGCTACAGCACAACACGGGAGACCACAAAGGAGCCTTAGAATCCCTACAGAAAGCAGCAGACATTTACTCGAATCTGCGTGGTGCCCATGAAATCACAGCACGTTGCTTTTACATGCTGGGGTTAGTACAGCATGAAATAAACGACAATAAAAGGGCAGTGGAATCGTTGCAAAAAGCGGCAAACATGCAGCTTAATGTACTTGGTGAAGATAAAAACACGGCAGCGAGTTACCACAAACTCGGTGAAGTGCAGCATATAACAGGAGACCACGAAAGAGCCTCAGAATCGCTACAGAAAGCGGCAGACATAAGAACGAATCTCCTTGGTGATCACAAGGACACAGCAGACAGTTACTTCATCCTTGGTGTAGTCCAGCGCCAGTTAGGAGATAGCCAGAGGGCTATGGAAACTCTAAAGAAAGCGGCCGACATGCATTCAACACTGATTGGTGGTGATCAAATAGAGGCGGCTGGCTGTTTCTTCACTCTTGGTTCACTACAGCACGACATGGGAGACCACAAAGGAGCCTTAGAGTCTCTACAGAAAGCCGCGGACATTAACTTAAATCTGCGTGGTGTCCATGAAATCACAGCACGTTGCTTTTACGTGCTTGGGTTAGTACAGCATGACATAAACGACAATAAAAGGGCAGTGGAATCGTTGAAAAAAGCGGCAAACATGCAGCTTAATGTACTTGGTGAAGATAAAAACACGGCAGCGAGTTACCACAAACTCGGTGAAGTGCAGCATATAACAGGAGACCACGAAAGAGCCTCAGAATCGCTGCAGAAAGCGGCAGACATAAGAACGAATCTCCTTGGTGATCACATGGACACAGCAGACAGTTACTTCATCCTTGGTGTAATCCAGCGCCAGTTAGGAGATAGCCAGAGGGCGATGGAAACTCTGAAGAAAGCGGCGGACATTCAGTCAACACTTGGTGGTGATCAAATAAAGACTGCAGGCTGTTTCTTCACTCTTGGTTCACTACAGCATAACATGGGAGACCACAAAGGAGCCTTAGAATCTCTACAGAAAGCAGCAGACATAAGAACGAATCTTCTTGGTGATCACAAAGATACGGCTCGCAGCTACTTCATCCTTGGTGTAGTCCAACGCGACTTAGGAGATAGCCAGAGGGCAATGGAAACTCTAAAGAAAGCGGCGGACATGCATTCAACACTGATTGGTGGTGATCAAATAGAGGCGGCTGGCTGTTTCTTCACTCTTGGTTCACTACAGCACAACATGGGAGACCACAAAGGAGCCTTAGAGTCTCTACAGAAAGCCGCGGACATTGACTTAAATCTGCGTGGTGTCCATGAAATCACAGCATGTTGCTTTTACGTGCTTGGGTTAGTACAGCATGATATAAACGACAATAAAAGGGCAGTGGAATCGTTGCAAAAAGCGGCAAACATGCAGCTTAATGTACTTGGTGAAGATGAAAACACGGCAGCGAGTTACCACAAACTCGGTGAAGTGCAGCATATAACAGGAGACCACGAAAGAGCCTCAGAATCGCTACAGAAAGCGGCAGACATAAGAATTAATCTCCTTGGTGATCACATGGACACAGCAGACAGTTACTTCATCCTTGGTGTAATCCAGCGCCAGTTAGGAGATAGCCAGAGGGCGATGGAAACTCTAAAGAAAGCGGCGGAAATTCAGGCAACACTTGGTGGTGATCAGATGAAGACTGCAGGCTGTTTCTTCACTCTTGGTTCACTACAGCACGACATGGGAGACCACAAAGGAGCCTTAGAATCTCTACAGAAAGCAGCAGACATAAGAACGAATCTTCTTGGTGATCACAAGGACACAGCAGACAGTTACTTCATCCTTGGTGTAGTCCAGCGCCAGTTAGGAGATAGCCAGAGGGCGGTGGAAACTCTAAAGAAAGCGGCGGACATGCATTCAACACTGATTGGTGGTGATCAAATAGAGGCGGCTGGCTGTTTCTTCACTCTTGGTTCGCTACAGCACAACATGGGAGACCACAAAGGAGCCTTAGAGTCTCTACAGAAAGCCGCAGACATTTACTCGAATCTGCGTGGTGCCCATGAAATCACAGCACGTTGCTTTTACATGCTGGGGTTAGTACAGCATGAAATAAACGACAATAAAAGGGCAGTGGAGTCGTTGCAAAAAGCGGCAAACAATGTGTTTGGTGAAAATGAAAACACTGCGAAGAATTACCACAATCTCGGTGAATTGCAGCATATAACAGGAGACCAAAAAGGAGCCTCAGAATCGCTACAGAAAGCGGCAGACATAAGAACGAATCTCCTTGGTGATCACGAAGATACGGCGCGCAGCCATTTCATCCTTGGAGTAGTCCAGCGCGACTTAGGAGATCGCCAGAGGGCTTCAGAGTCTCTGAAAAAGGCGGCAGACATTTATTCAAAACTGCTTGGCGATCATGAAGACACAGCACGCAGCTACGTCATCCTCGGCGGAGTTCAGCATGTCTTGGGAGACCTCAAAGGAGCTTCGGAGACTCTAGAGAAAGCATCAAAAATTTACTTAAATGTACTTGGTGATACCAAAGACGCTGCCTATTGTTTCCTAAAGTACGGTGAAGTACTGTCTGAAATGGGAAATTACCATAGTGCGTTGGAGTCTTTAAAGAAAGCAACGGAGATCATGCTGAATGACCTTGGTGGTCACAAAGACACAGCATTCAGTTATTACTTACTTGGAGTGGCACAATTTCATTTGAAAGATTTCGGAGGCGCATTGGAGTCTTTGAAACAGGCAAGCAAAATGAACCAAGATCTGTTTGGTGCACACAACCCGGCAACTGCCGCTAGCTTAAAGTGGCTAAATGAAGTAAAGAAAGCCTTGAATCTACAAAGCCAGTGAGGTCCGGTTGAATTGTTCATTAGAAAATTGTTCCGTAGGCGTTGTTAATGCCATTTAACCAACACAACAGGAAACAAAAATAGCAGGAAAAGAAATAAGCAAACGAAAGTAGCCTTGGGATCGGTACACGCACACAAGTGAGGTGTGCCAACAACGAAGTAAAACGACGTTTTATGGCTTTATTACCTCTTTGATGGGTATATGTACTTTCCTTCAGAACCTGTGTCAGGCTCTGAGAGGGTAGGAACGTCGCGAAAACAAGGTCAAAGGAAAACAGGACGAACCTTGAACAGATTATTTAGACAATTAAACATATATATTAACTCCGGTTATATGCTTTTAATACTTAACTAATAGTGACCTTTAAGGGACTTTTTAGTGACCTTTTAGAGGACGAGAACGACTACTAGTACGAGAAAAAAAAAGTTAGTACTGTTTGTTATGATAGGCGAGAGACAACAAACTGGTTAACACAACATCAACAAGCATTAATCTGTTTGCATCCAAGCGCGAACTTTGACCACGAGGTCGGTTACATAAGAATAGATCACGTGACGCATGCAAGCCAAAAGTAACATCATGATACACGTATTATCATAACATCCTCCCCTATATACAGTTATATAAAGAACTGGAAAGTACACGTAAATTTTCTAAAGTCTTGTAATCTTGAAAACGGACTAGAGGCCTTACCGTACGGCCACTCCTTGTGAAGGTAGAACTGGATGCCAAATCAGCAGGAAGAGCTGTTGTACTTGGATTGTTTGAAACAGGTCTGGGTCCTTCAGAATTCTTAGTGGGTGATGCACACCGAGTGAGGACCTGACAACCATCCTTAGCATGTGACTGTTGCGGTTACCAGAAACAACAGCATATGATTGTGGTCCAATCATTTTCTTGCAAACAGCCTCAGTCCAAATATTTTCATTTAGCTTCTTCATCTTAACAATCTGACCGAGCTGCAGTTCAGGCAGTGCTTTCCCTTTGAGGTTGTCATATAGTACGCCTGCTTTTGTCTGGAGGCAATTAGCCTTTGTTGTACGTCTTGCGGGGGCACTGTCACAGGGTCAAGCTGCTTGGGTGCCAGCGGTAGCAGGTTGCGCGTTCTTCTGAAAAGCCTTTGGGCCAGAGAGGAGTCAACATCCGTAGGACAGATAAGGATCAAACTTTCTCAGAGCTGCCTTCTTCATGATGATTTCGCAGATTTTTACTGCACTTTACTCCTTTCTATTGTTTTGTGGGCTGCGGGCGAAGAGGTTAAATGCCGAAAATTCCAGTCCATAAAACTTCAATACCGGGGCCTTGCAAACAAGACTTTTGATATTCTGGACAGCTTCATCATGAACCAGAAGCCAACACCACTCAGCATCTGTGACCTCAAGACAACGCAGCGGCTCAGATACACTCGATAGGTTTGGAAGGAACTTTGAAAGATAGTTGACCATTCCAAGAAATCTGTTAAGTGACTTCTCATCTGTTGGGGTGGTCATGTCCTTGATAGCGCGGACTTTGTTTGGATCTGTAATGATGCCATCAGCAGTTAACAAAATGTCTCACAGTTTGACTTTTTGAGGATTGAGTGTCAGGTTTAATTTGCGGCACCTTTAGAGGAGTGCGGTTAAGTTCTGATCATGATCCTTGATTGCCTAGGCGGCAGTGTCTTGAAACCCACACACTAGTGAATCATCAGCTATGACTTGTTCCCCCTCGAAGACCTTCAATTGGCTCTTTCATTTTGCGTTGCCACACCTCGGGCGCAGAACTAATGCCAAAGGGCATCCTCAACCAACGAAATCTAACAAATGAGGTATTAAACGTGATGTAATAGCTGGAACTCTCTGTGAGTTTCACTTGCCAGAAAGCACTTTTTGCATCCATTACGCCGAACACTTTCGCCTTGGTAAGTCGAGACGTAACATCATCCACAGTAAGTAAGGAATAGTGTGAACGCTTATTTGCAGAGCAAATCTTTTGGATCCAAGAAATTGCGGACAACGTTGCGCGGTTTCGCGCGCCTTTGAAAGCGCGAAAGTCCTGCTGGGATTTTGTCCTTCGCCATTTCCTTTCCGCCTTCCGCCTCGTCCTTATAGCACACTTAATCTCACTGTTAAACCACGGCAAACGCTGCCAACAGACAACCACTTTCTCCTTCATCGGCGCATGCTTGTCCAGAAGAGATGTTAGTGTCGAATTGTAACTAGACGTTAGCTCAAAAAGGTCACTGTATTCTCTTGTGCAAAGTTCGGATTTTTCCACTTCCTGGCGTAAAGCATAAAAATCAATTGCCCTGAGTTGACGATAACGAATAATCTTTGCAACACAATCAGGCTTTTCGCTGTTAAGAGAACACAAAACAGATGCGTGGTCTGAGAGATATCGGTCGGCCACAGGAACGCTAGAGATGACTGGATCCTGCTCACGCGTTATCATCAAATCAAGCGTATGGCCGCTCACATGAGTTGGTACATTCACATGCTGCTTCAGTCCCATTGACGCTAGTAAATTCAGAAATGCTCTGGCATCAGGGTCGCCTTCGGCATCCACATGGAAATTATAGTCTCCAGTTAGAATAAGAGACTCCGGGGATAGAATAATTGTCTCGAGATAAGAGCCAAACTCCCCTCAAAAAACACACGAGGCGTGACGGGGTGTGCTTCAGAATACGGTGGGCGATAAACAACAACTAGCTTAACCCTTAGTAATCATTTAGAGTTACACAGTAGCTGAGCCAGGCGGTCCACTTGTAATAGTACCCGGGGTGGGGTACTTTAGGAATTTCTGGGTGGGGATGTGCCGCTGGCACTCTGGAACCCTTAACCTATACCAGAGCTAGATCAGCTAAATTTTGCTACCCTATACTAGAGTAAACTCTCCAAATCCCCCCTATCCTAGAGTAGCTGTTTCCCTGGTCTAGATAAAATCTTCAACCAACTGATCAGTTTCCTGAAAAATGATACCCTATTCTAGACCAAATGTTCTGATTTATATGCCCTATCCTAGAGTAAACTGCTTGAAAACCATACCCTTCACAGCGGCACATACCTATATAGCCCATATATGGCAGTACCCCCCCCCCGGTAATAGTACTCCAAAAGACAATTTCGAACGTTGAAATGCTAATTCAAAATATTCTCGATAAGGTGTGTTCACCTGTTGTGAATTGTACTAGCTAAAAAAAGGTGTTAAGTCAATAACTGGTATTTTTGATAGGAAAGATCCTAATAGCATTTTAGTGTTTATTAAAAAGTGTATTTCTTAGGGATTTTAACAAAGGAAGTTATTAGATACGAGACTTTTTGTGTTCCCGTAGCCGGACAGGTACGGACGCTTACGGCTTGACTTAAATTTTATGGCTAAAATAATTATATAGAATGTTCAGTTGATGTTCTTTTAAAAAAGTCTCGCCAACACCTTCTTTCGGAAAGAAACTCATTTTTGAGTTTGTCCTGTTTGATTAGAGGGTGTAAGTTTATAAAGTTGTTCGTATGAAATTATATCCTGTGAATTGTTCGTTAAGATTGTAAGATATGTATTGGAATAGTGATCCGTTCAGCTGTCTTACTCTGAGGAAAGACCGCCTTTTTCCATATTTAATTTGTTTACTACTTGAAGCAAATGTTGTAAACTATTAAGGAAAAATGTGAACCTTATTTTCAAGTTACTTCTACTGAACTTGTAAGAACGTTTTTTACGACCAAAGTGGTCACTGTAATTTTTCCTAAGTCTCTGGCGTTGTGTTTTTGGAAAACAGTCGGGTTCCAGTATCGAAAATATCGGAAATAGGTTGATCTTGTAATGACGTATCAACTTAGCGCAGCTGCTCCCTCGAAATTCATGAACTGAATTTGAGTGGCAGTTCGAGCCTAAAACTGTGAACTATGTGTGCCCATAAAAACGCAGCGCTAGAACTAAGATCAGAGAGTTGCTTTACACTGAGCTATAGTGAACGTGTAATAAGAAAAAGGAAGGAAATACAGGGAACTGATTGAACGAGGTATTGAGTTTTTTCATAACATTTCCTGAAAGAGCAGCACAGACGGGTGTGAGCCCTTTAGATTTGTTTTCAGACTCGAATTACGGATTAAACTAGTATTAAAATGAATCACTCACGTCAGAGTGGCTCTGTGGCAGTAGGCGAACGGAAATGACTCCAAGTAAACTGATGGATATTAAGAAATCGAGCTTGCTAACACTTACTGGACGCAGTTTTGATTTACGTTGCGGAGTTTTTAGAAAAATCAACACGTGTTCACGAACAGTGTTTTAGATTTTTGAACTTTGTCTCTTTGACAATATATACGTTAGTCTCCAGGAGCTGTAGTCTCCAAATAATTGGCGGCGACGCAGATTTTTAATTGCTGAATAGCAATTTAACTCTCAGTGACGTATTCTCCGCCGCCGAAATGAGTCAACCGCGCAAGTCAACAGTGATAGACTGGCAACAAAGAATCCCGACTGACTCGAGCCCTCTTCGAGCCAACGATCGCAAACCATCATTTGTCTGTCTCCTTACAGGAGCCCATATGGGCTCCTGCTCCTTATGATTACCTTAGACTGACGCTTACGGGGAGCCTCCGTCCGAAAAGTGGTTCTTTCAGTCAGGCTTCCGGTCTATAAACGGGTAGGAATTTTGTGAGTTCATTTAAGTGAATGAAAGGATACCCTAGGTTCCGCGAGGTTTCTTCCTCGCACTTCCCTAAAATAGTATAAGCCGATGCATCTTATTAACAGCATCAAACTCTCCGTAATATGACGAGAACAGTTGCTGTCAGGAGCTTCATAGTGAAAGGGGCACAATTTTCAGTTCAATAGAAGGTACAGATGAAAGGGGTACTTTTTCTATCAGTGAATGGAATATACCAGAGTATGCTGGGTTGGACCTCGGGGCGGGGTTTCCCCAATGAAACGTTGCTGAGTAGCCCCCTCTTGGGGGGAGGGGGGGCTGCCTTTCTTTTTGTCTAGAGGTGCTGCCGGACCAATATTGCACCAATTTTTTTTACTTTAAGATGTTCTGCGAGTCACTTAAAACGAAGCTGTTTCAAAGGGCTTGGTCATTGTCTCGACTCAAAAGGATCCAAACCACAAGAGAGAATGTCCAAACTCATCCCAATACAATCTCAATGAGTTAGGAAATGAAGAAACCGCTCATAAGACAGTGTTGTGACCTTTTCAATCAATTTCCTTTTCACGCGAGTGGAGGTCTTGACTGTTTTCCGCAAAAAATGTCCTCTTCCAGTAACAAGCGGAAAACTAATTTAACCTGAGACTATTGAACCTCTTTTAAATGATTGCTAGGCAATTCACAAGAATTAAACGTTCTGAAACAAGGCAACAAAAAAAGAGATTTGATTTGTTGTCATGACAGGGATGACAGGAATTACGGCAGCGCCGAAGAGAACAAACAGTTTAGAAAAAGGTTCACTTTTCCAAAGTGAAAGGATTCTTTGTCAACCGGCCATCATTAAGGACATAAAGCGTAAAACAGAAAAATAGCGCATTCTTATTTTGTATTAAAATGAAAAATAACAGCCTGGAATTATAAAGATGTTCTAAAGAAGGTCATCGGCCACTTTGGCTGTTTTTCCTTTCAGTTTTAATTTTAATATACAAGTTGGAGGTGTGGGCGCATGAAAAAAGTGTTGAAACAGGAGTGGAGGTACCAAAATCAGAACATTTTCTGAAATAATATCGATGACGCGCATGAGTCCTTCAAAAGACCACCATTGGTTTTATGAAAATTCATTTTTGTTTTCAGACCTCGAATTACAGATTAAACTAGTGAAATGAGTCACTCACCGCGTCAGAGTGGGTCTGAGAACGTTTGTGGGTACGCGAGAGGATATGACTCCAGATAAAACTGATGGATGCTAAAAAATCGAGCTTGCCTCTGGAGCCGACACCTCAGTTCTGATTTACGTTGGGTAGTTGTTAGATAAATCGACAGATCAATCCTTTTAACCAACAATATTTTAGATCTTTAAAACTGTGCAGCTTTGGCACCACCGCTTAGTATCCAAAAGGCAATTTTGGCAGCGACACAGATTTGGCGTAACCTGCGCCGCCCAAATGAGTCAACACCGCAATTCAACAGTGATAGACGGGCAACATAGAATCCCGACTCACTCGAAACCTCTTCGAGCCATTGACCTCCGAGCATCATTTGTCTCTCCAGTGGAGATATACCCCCTATAATAACCTACATATACGCTTGCGGAGAGGCTCCACCCGAAAAGGGCTCTTCCAGCCAGTGTTCCCATATATAAACGGGTTGGGATTTTGTGAGTTAATTGAATTGTATGAAATGGGAAATACATTAAGAATTCTGCAATGCTGATCGTACTCAGTCAGGAGCCGATCGACTGCTGTCGTACAACGATTAGCATAGTATGTAGTACACACTGAGTACATAGTAGTAAGATCAGCATTGCAGTATTCTGAGTGTGTCTACTTCGTATATTTTTGCTGATCTGGTCTTCTTTAGATCCTACGTTTTGAGGCACATTCGTTTGGGGTTCCTTGCGGTTGATGTTCATTAAGTACTATGAAATAGTACCTTGGATGACAGAGGTTTTTTCCCCTCTTCTTCCTTAAAATAGTTAAAGCCGATGCACTTTATAACCCCATGAACTCTCCTTAAAATGACGAGAATAGTTACTGTAAGGAGCTTGTTAGTGAAAGGGAAACATTTTCAGTTCAATACGGAAAGTAAAGATGAAAGGGGTATCTTTACTGTCAACAATGGAATATACAAGGGGAAGGGGTTAGACTTCGGGGTGGAGCCTCCCCGATGAAACGTCGCTAAGTATCCCCCCCCCCACCCCCCTCTTGCCGGGGGCTGCCTTTCTTTTTGTCTGGAGGAGCTGCCGGACCGTTATTGCACCTATTTCAGTTTTACTGTCACATTTTCTGCGAGAGTCACTTAAAATGAACCTGTTTGTAAGGGTTTGGTCTTTGATTTGATTTGTTGTCATGACCGTGATGACAGGGATTACGGCAGCGCCGAAGAGAACAAACAGTCAATTCAAAAGTTTATCTACTATGTTGTTGTATTGTGTACACTATTGAAAAAAGATCACAGAATTTTCATTTCCCGTGAGAAACTAGTGCGCGATCTTTGTCTACTATACACACAGTTGTGAATATTCAACCTGCGAGATAAAATATATATTTTTTATGAAAAAGATTTCGACTCTTATCCCCACTAATCAAGTTGACTAAAAAAGGAAAGTTTAAACGCTGCTATTGCTAAAATCGGATTGTGGTTCATCCAAATGATTTGGGGGTCAACAACATGCCTTAAAATAGATCACACAAGTGCGGCATAACTTTCACAAGTATACACTTGCGAAAAATTAGTGATCTCCTTGTGCTTTATATTACAGACGTTATACCACGAGTCTGACAAACGATTTTAAAAAGTTCACTCTTGTACAATGCTCTAATTTATGTAATTCTAACAGACAGATGATAGACTAGGATATGTGTGAAGATGACCGGAAACAAGATCTCTTTGTCGCTATAGAAACTTTAGTTTAAAGGCGCTGAAACATGACAAATCTGCTAAGCTCATTGGTCAAAGACTTAAAGACAATGAATTGAAAAGCCAGATAGATCAATCAAGAGTCACACCATTTGCGTAGACTATTATCTGGATGACTGGATAAAGGAATTTATGTTTATGAGGTCCCCATTATCTGTTGCGATAAATCTTTCGTTCTCTTTGGAAAGTAATTATTTTAGCTGTCACCCGTCGAAGTCACTTGGACACCGGAAATAACTGAAATTTGTGCGTTTGGCGTGAATGGTACTCTGTTTACTGCTGGTTCAGTGTCTCAAAGCACGCTACGGACAGCGTCACATCTTAGTCTAACTCACGCTAGATTTTGCAAGCAACCGCTACGTTTGTCTGACTTAGAGCAAAAGCGCCGGTTGGTAAACAAAGAGTTGTATATTGATTACAGAGTTAACCACGAACGATTAAATGTTTAGCAGGAGCGGAAGAAACAACAGAGGTGGCCAAGTTTTCGACGAAAATGGCCAAGACATGCCAAACCCGAATCTTCTTAGCCCAAATTCCTCGATGAAAAGTCTTGACGTGTCGTCGGCTTCGGACAATGAATCGTGGGCGTCTGAAGATTCTTATCCCGAAGAGTTACCTTCCCCACCAATTCAGTGGAAATCTGAAATTCCGTTGACACCTGATCGTCGTCGAAGCTCGATCAAAAAGCCTCAATTCCAGCTCGACCCCGTTGCTGTTCAGCTGAATGAATTCTACGAGAATCGCGTCAGGATAAGCTTGGAACGTAAAGAAATCTGCGAAGAAATTGCCTACAACTCAGTGCATAAATGCCTTCGAAAAATACAAATAGTGGACAACAGATTCCGCGCAAACAGTTTAGTGTCGCAAGGGATCCCGTATGACGGTCTGCAGGCAGAAGAACCCATTCAGATGGACATGCTAGTGCAGCTGTCCCCGGGCACCAGCTCTGCTATGTACACCGCATGCGACGAACGCACGGGCGGTATTCGCCTGCAGCCGAGCTCTGAAGACTACAGTGTTTGGGAAGACTGCATCACCACTAATGGTTTTTTATCAGCTGGAAAGATCAACTCGCTTTTGCGAAGGTACGTCAAAAAGGCGGTAAAGATTTTGAACCTTCACATTAAAGATAAGTGCGCGGAAAAGCTTCCGAAGCATCTGAGTAGCATTGCAGTCGAGAAAGGCCCTGTAATTCGATTAACCATCAACAAGGACATATCCGTTGATATTCTTCCCGCCTTCGTTATCCCCGATTCGCGGACCGATCCTTCCCGCAGGGACTGTCCCTCATCCTCTCACGCCGTTTGCAAGCCTCATATTCAAAACGAGATGATCTGGCGGCTGTCGTTCTACGTGGCGGAGAAAAATCGTGTGCGTGCTCTTAGCGATGGTTGTCGCGTTCAGCTTCTGCGGATTCTAACGGAAATCAGAGACAACGAGGATCAGCTCAAAAAACTTTCGTCCTATCATGTCAAGACCCTTCTCTTTCACGAATCCGACAAATATCCGGACTTTCACGAATGGAGTGCCGACAAAATCACACAGCGGTTTTTTGGCCTCTTGGAGCGCCTCAAGAAAGCGTTGAAGGACGGCAACCTACCACACTATTACATGCAGCCGCCAGATTTTGAGCCGGTGAATTTATTCGCCGATCTGGACGGCAAAACTTTGTCGGACATGTTAGATGTTGTTGAAGATATTATGGCAAATCCCTTGGACATACTTAGCACTGTTGGACGAAAGAGAAGGCAGACGATGTGGCCATGGGAGATGGGACTGTTTTTGCCTGCCGGACTGGCCTCGTAAATCGGGTAAGGTTCTTTTCAAATATTACTCTTTGTCAAAACATATCATAAAACTGCTAACAGTTAGAAAGTATGGTCAGTAAGAATTTTTTCTTCATTTAGTTCTTACGTAAAAAATTAAAGTAAAATATGAAACTCTCCTAGCACAACCCCGAAGAAAAGTGCAATCGTTGTTTCTTATTTGAGCATTACCACCTCAGAGTACTGTAGTTCGCGGCGAAGTTAACATTAGTCAATACCCACCAGTCCGAATAAATCAAACTCTGCTTATCCCTTTTACAGACTATCCTTATGACTTGATTTTCGCTGTGTCCGTTATGTAGTTTGCAAGTATTTTTCCGTGTAACCATTAAATTGTAATAAATAAATAATAAATAAACAGATAAACATAAAAAAGAACGCCATACGATGACTGAAATTCATCAAGCCAGTATTACATCTTTAGAACATCGTTTTAACTAAAATTTTGCTACGTTGACCTAAAATGAAACTGAGAGTAGTGCCTTAGTAATATAATAGAATTCGTTGCTTTTCATTAACGATAATTGATATTGATCAACTTTGGAGCAGTTTCCATCAAGTGAACTGTTATTTACAAAATACCCAACTAAAAAAACCCGGACGAAATTTTTCTGGTTAATAGCATAAACACAGTGTACTACAGCAAGGAAGCTTTTCACTTTTTAGAAATGTTCATTCATTTTCATCTCCGCCTAACCTCAAGGTTAGAATTAGCAACAAGAGATTTTACACGAGGTAAATTAAGCTCTTGCCATATCGTATCAGACTTGACCTTTTATCACTTAAAACAACATAAAACCCGTAAAAGAAAATAAGTCATTAATTACGTTTATTGTTTTTCTAAAATAATCTTTCGCTCTACAGTCGCGAAGCCGAAGGCAATTAGAATATCCTCGTAATCACTTTAATTTGAAATTTCTTGTTAGCTTCTCATTTAAGAAATACGTTAGTGATTAGCAGTTAAAATGTGCATTTTGATGACAAAATCGAGCAATTAGAAAAGCTATTATGATACGTTTAAAAGCTGTTTAAAGGACACATGTTTTTGTCATCAAATGCGGCATTTTGGTTTATAAATTTGGGAAATTTAGCATTAGCGTAATTTGTACGAGTAAAGAGAAAAGAGAAGTAAAAAATTCATACGTAATTTGCCAATTGTGCCACCTAATTAATGAACGATTGTTACTACATTTCAAAGTACAACTTTTGTGACAAGGAGTTCCAATATTGAAGCAGCACCAGTCAGACAAGTCCAATATCTTTAGTTTGCTTAGAAAACAAAATAAAGAATAACCCTAATTGACTTAAAATTTTTGACATAAGTGGCATATTTCTCTGATATGGAATTCAAAAAATGGGATTTTTGACAAAAGGTTTCTTTCATAAATTTTGGCCAAAGGTCTGTGCAATCTGTGTCTCTTTATGCAGACAGGCAAATGTATAAAGCTATTTCGAGAAGAAAAATGTGCACGCGACAATCCAGAAATGTAATATGTGATATGATCAATACACTGCCCCTGACACTGTAGCTGTCGAACCTACATTTGTTGCTTTCCTTTAGCACTCACAAACATATGTCCATGGCCTCTCGTGCCATTAATCCAAATTTCTTTGAAGAACAGTGAACTTCGAAACCACCCACGATACCTTTCGGGATTGTCTCTGCACTTTTTCCGACAACCTTTTTCAAAATAGCTGTACATGTACTGCAACAAAGTGCTTCTCTCTGTGGTTGGCGTCACAAACGTTCTATTTGCTTGTCACATGGTCACGCAATTTTCATCTGCAGTAACGCCAGTTATGTCTTTACCACCGGTCATGCACACAATTGAAAAAATTGAACGGGCTTCAACTTTTTTGTGGTTTATTATACTATGCAAGATGGTTGTACTGGACACTGCGGATTGTACAAGTTTGGGTCTATATGACCTTGAGGTTATACAGTGAGGTTCTATATACAGTAATACTTTTACAACTCTTTACAATTTAAACATAGATACTTTTTTCTCAGTTTATTAATTTAGTCTTGGGCTCTGACACCTCTTGTACAAACTACTTCACTACTTAGTTTTTCTACACATTACTCTATTCTAATTTTCTCTGGTATTTTTTTTATCTTTTCAGAAATTCGAAAAGACACATCACAATGGCTGAAATGAAGACCTCAGTCTAGTAACAGAGAGTGACGCAGTCAAAGCTGGTATTTACACCACTAAATGAACAAAGGATTTTATTTCTCATGGACTATTTGTAAAGAAACACAACATAGAATAACTAGTTGCACTGATAGTGTAGTCAACACAGAGAGGTGGAATAGTGAACACTTTGCTGAAAACATTAAAAAAACATCCCTTAGTAAGCAACTTACTGAAACCTCTATTTATTGTTCAGACAAGTCCAGTCCATCCCTCCTGCTCAAAATCTGTCAGGCCTATTAAGGCTGAATAAAGAGTGCAATCTGTTTCCATAACCTGCCGTTTGCTTTAAAAGGCTGTTTAAGAAATGTATCCTTCCCTTCAAAATATTTTCAAGAGGTTATGGTAGCAGTTACCACGTGGGAAAGCATTCTTAAAACAAAAGTCATGAAAGGTGGTATTCCTCATAAGCCAAACATTTTACTTCAGGATTTATGAAGAAGAAAATATATATTTTTAAATGCCTGAAAGAATGGATCAGTATAATTCCGGGAAAATGCTCACCCACCCCTTCCCAAACTTAGCATTTTCTTCCAGAGTTAGTGTCAACATTAGATTAGGGGGGAGGGGGAAGGGCAGCTTCCCAAAATCCTAAACGTCAAAAGAATAAGTAAATAGCTAGTCTGCGAATACAGCCATCATTCCACACTCATTGCTACTAGAGATGTTTACTGTGAGGAGTGTTTGCACCTCAGGGACAGGACTTCTCCCATGAAACATCCCAAGTGGTGTGAAGCGAGGAGAGGCAGCTGTATTCACAGGCTAATAAATATCTCACCACACTGCAGACTGTTGCCAATGCATGCCTCAATGAGAAAACTCACAAACTGAAAATTGCTTAAGGGCAAGGGGGAATATTCAGTTTTTGAAACTGGCTGTCAAATTAGCTGCTTGTTTTGTTGCTTTGAATTATTGAGTTCCGTGAAATCACAAGTTAACCCTTCCTTAGATAGCGCATATAAAACTCTACTGGGAATTTACTTCAACTAATGTACTCTGTTTCATAAAATTAAATTCCTTTTAAATTTTCCATATTTTTTCACAATATTAACAATTTAACCTAGTAAGAGAAGGATATAGTGTTTCTGGAGTAAAATAAATTATTATGTAGACTGAAAATATTGTTAGGTTTTATATCATGTCTGGTCTTTGTGGCATACACATGTTGTAGTGAACTTGCTGATTCCAAAAGTCTGCCCCTTTCCATCCACACCAACCCTTAAAATAAAATAAATATTTTAATATTGTAAGAGTGATTTTTATGTGCGAGATAGACTTTCTAAAAGTCCTTTATTTTTTTCCCTGGTTGCCATTTGGCACAAAATTCACCAGTGGAAAATTCCACAGGTGACATCATGACAAATGACCAATAGGAGAGGGAGTGATAATTGACGCCACTCCCAACATAGCATAAGTCAATCATTTATATGTGATAGTATAAAAGTTTTAACTAATTATCAGAACAAGCCAGCAAGACAAGTCCAGTGATAAAGAGAATTCCACTGTTTATCACGATTGTCTAGCCAGATCAGTCTCCTCCTAAATAATAAGCATGAGAATGATGGGTTTAAGCAACAATTACTAGAGTAATATTTCATTTTAAATTATCATTCTGACCAGCCAGTTCTGACTTATGGTAAGTGCCCCAAGTGACTAAGGCTTGGACTGAATACAAACGATTCTACATTAAATCACCTCCAAATTTTCAGCCCTTAATTCCGCCACAATGGAGAGATCTATACAGTCAAACCTCCGATAAAAGAACAGTTCCCTTTGGCAGAAACTTAGTCATGGTAGCAAGATTTCCACCATGAATACACAAGGATAAAAAGAAAGCACTAAGTGTGTCATACTTCCCCTTTGCTTCAGCTTGTGTTGTTCACCTAACACTCCCAACTCTTTACCTACAAAAGTCATTATTTTATTTAATTTCCTCTATTACTAACTGACCTTGTCAATTACGACTTTGAGATCCTCCCCACCAGTGTAATGTGGATCAAGGATTAAAAATCTGTAAAACAAATTAAATAAGTAACACTTTCAGCACTTTGTACTTAATTAAGTTCATGGCATTTCACTATGACACCCAATAACATCACTGTTGCCACTACCCATTAATCTGTTTGCTTCTATATCACATTATAGTTCATTATTATTATTATGGTTCAACATTATTACTCTAACTTTTAAATCAGTGGAAGAAATCCTATGGTGTTAGTTTTAAATGGCAAAAACTCTTGGGCATAACCTTTGCATGGTACAATTTTTTTGCTCCTGTGATTTCAAAGACCCATGTACACATACTGACGTTTATTTCTTAACTTCGTAAACTTCCAATTGAAACCGTGAGAACTTGGTGACATGTTTATTGCTAGAACAAGGACAACTTAGTTTGAACTGCTTTTAGGCTTCTTGAATATTGACATAAAAAAAAAAACTTGCACCAACTAAAAGCAAAACATAAAGACTAAACTTTAAAGCACCTAAATAATATAGTGCTTTTGCATGTGCCCTTCTAGTTAGATCTAAAAATGACAGTGTATTAATAACTATAGCCAGTGAAAAAAGCTGTCTCTTCTCGCTTCTTGCTGCCAGGGATCCATTGCTTTGGGAGGGACGTCGGTGCCTCAGCGACAGGAATTCCATATTGATGATGAAAAAATCTTTCCAAAATCTGGTCAGGCAGCTCTGATTGGTCCACAGAGCTGTTGTATTGTTTTAGCTATTGTTTACGAATGACATACAGAAGACATGGCCACAAAGGTCAAATGTAAACACAACGATCTACTACAAAACAGTCAACATTCAAGGAAAATATTCTTCTTCATCTTTAGGGGAAGCATTTGAGTTTTGCTGGAGCTCATTCGCAACAGAACACAAAACTTTACTATAATTTACCAAGAGAAACAAAATCGAACAAATTTACGCTTGAAACCCCACGACTACTGGACGACGATGACATTGATTTATGTCATCAGCATGGAATTTCCATTGGTGAGGCACAGATGTCCCTCCTGGAGCAACATCCCCAGTGGCGAGGAGTGAGGAGAAATGGCTGTTTTTGCAGGCTTTCTAAGGATTTACTTGATTGTTTTGGTGAATTTTTTGGCACCTTTTGATGGTTACTCAGGACAAGTGGCAGCTCACCTTATATCACCTGTCTGATCATTAAAATCCACTCCTAATATGGTATGCGCAAGAACACCTCCACCTGGCAACAGAAGAGGATGATAAAGTATTAATAATAAAATAATAATAATAATAAGTAATGGTAACAAGACTGAGTGGAGTCCAATTTGGTCTGTAATCATATGAGTGATTAACAAAATTTGTTTAATCACGAGTACGATTACAGACCGAATTGGACGACACGAAGTTCTGTTACCAACTAATCATAACTTTAACAAAATTTGTGATATAATGGGCTCTTTTTTAAATTAAAACACAAGAAATTCGAAATTTTGTTTTGCTAGCAGTGAAAAAAAAAGCCATTTAACTGTGCACGTGATGGCGTGTACTGTCCAATTACTTAGGCATGACGTGTACTGTCCTATTAAACTGTCCAATTAAGGCTGAAATCAGGACAGTTGATAGCCAATCAGATTTGAAAAATTTGTTATAGTTATGATTATAATAATAATAGAACAGCTCAAGTACAGTGTTAAAAGGAAGTGAATTACTCCTTCCCAGACATCAGATAAGGAAAGTTACAGTTCAGAAACAACCAATTTTTCACACACCTCCAATGTTTCAATGTATTTTCAGTTCCGGCCCCTAACATATAGATTTAGCTAGGCCTAAATGCGAAGTTGTTCAAAGGGCAGATAATGCTATCCACTGGATAGTGCAATATTGGTTTTCCTAACACCTATTTGCTGGATAGTAATATCTGGCCCCAGAAGTTCAAACGGTGGATAGCGCTATGCACTAGATAAATCACTATCAAGTTGATAAGGCAATATTATTAGTTTTCCTAATACTTATCCACTGGATAGTGATATATCTGGTGGATAGCACCATCCAATGTTTGAACAACTAGAGGGTAATATCAGCTGATCACGATTTTCATGTGCTCATATTTTCAAACTTTTCTTCTTTGGCTATAAAAACTATTATTATACATGTTACCAGTATATAGACATGTTCCGTACAAAAATAGCCAGCTGCCGGCTAATTCTTTGTGCCAGCAACATTATACCTTTCATTGCAGCCTACAGTTTATAAATAAATGAAATTGGGAAAATTTGAGTTTTAACTTTTGAATCCTGGGGTGTTGATATTCAATTGAAACCTCTTCAGCAGTTCCCTTTGGGCTATTTGTTTAACATTTCTTTATGGCATGAAGTTATTTAATAATTTTTCTTTGATGTTTGTTGCATCAAAATAAAGAGGTATAAAATTCATGTATTAAATGAAGGAAACTCTGCACATTTAAGGCTAAAATATCACTCAATAATATTACAGTAGAACCTGAATATAACGATCGAGCCTCTATAACAAAGTCCTCGGTATAATGAATGCTTTTCTTTTCCCCACTAATAGTAATTAAACATATGGAAAAGAACCTTGATATAACAAAACCCCATTATACTGAACACATTTTGCCAGTGCCTTGGCCCTCCATTACATCCGGGTTCCACTGTAGCCATGAAAGTTAGCCTACCAATCATTACAGGAGTCCCTTGGGTCTGAAAATGATAAAGCAAATCACGTCCTTTGCTGCGCATTTCTGCTCCTGAACTCACAAACATGATTTTTGATGTGACACTAAGGAGATGCTCCAAGCACATGCTGACCTCAAAAGAGCCAATCCATTGGCGTGATCCAACAAACTCTTCACTTTTATCTTGGAGATCGACAAGAGCTTGTTGGATTTCTTTATGACTTGGAACAGGTTTGGATGTGTAACCTTGGTGACGAAACCAGGAAGCTATGGTTTGAAGTGAACGATAGGCACAACCCCACCCCTGAGATGAACAATGAGTAAAATCTTGTGAGGTGCTACAAAAAACCTAAAAATTTGCATTATACGAGACAGTAAAGTAGATGATTAAATAAAAACTACGAATCTGCATTGTACTATCATAATATTTCTTCAATGAGCACCCAACCTCGAACCCCAAAAGGAGTATCATTTTTTCACTGACCCACAATCTCTAAAAACAATTTTTTTGTCGGACATTGAAGAGGCAGCACAGGAGATTTCACTAATTTACCTGACTGTCAATGAAAATGAAATTGACTAAGTACTACTAAGAGACTTCCCCAAAGACTGAATTTTTTTAGCAACAGCTAAAATTCTTCTCTAATCCTCACATTTTGTTATTATTTCCTGTTTTGATGTAAAACAAAATTATTACTAGTCGCTGAAAATGGTGTGAAGTAAATAAGCACCCACTCTCAAGGTCCAGGTCGCTTCATTGAAAAAATATAGTTTTGGTCAATTGATCAGAGTGCTTGATGAAGTACATATAATGAAGTCTATATACTAGACAGTTTGACTGTACTGTACATTAAGGCTGGTTTACCCCTGCAAACTTTTGTAGACCTGATACTAAAATTGCCCCAATTTTAAGACAATTTTTCATCTCTGTCATCCCTTTGAACAGAGAAATCGGCTAATTATTATGTGTGTAACAGCCTTTATTTAGGTAGCTAATGAGGCCTTACATATCTGAGTGCAAAGGGGTGAGGTGTGAAGGTAAAGGTAACATGTTAAAGATAACGATAAATATCACACATCTATAAAGCATACAGTACATCATCATTGAAGTTATCCTGCATGTAATGATGGTAGGTATATGTCCCCTCAACAACTGCCACTGTACCACAAGTACCTGAAAAAGTACACAAGATCAGTTTATATTGTCAAATTTTGCTAACAACAGAAAAAAAAATTCTCAGATGAGGGTTACATTTTCCTGAAAGCTTAGGCTGTTCCATCTTAGAGAATTGTCTTAAGTCATGATCAAGACCAAAGCAAACACAGCTTCCAGTCCTTCTGGAGGTAGGATAAGACACGCATCTATGGCTGTATCAACCCTTAACCCTAGTCAGTGAAATGAGTGCTTATTAACCCAAATCAGTGATTTTTTTCTAAAACTAACTCTTATCAATGCAATTCATTTGTAATGAGCAAAATTAACCCTCATATTTGAAATTTTAACCTGAAGGTTAAAAAATAGCCCAGGTTGATTATAAAAATTAATGTAAGCTGAAAATAAACTTGACCTGTAACAGATACTTCAGTAGCCCAATAGAAAGGTAAGACTCATATTCAGGGGTGGTTTCCTAACTTATATAATTTCTATTTTGGTAAATAAAGACAAAAGATTTTTATTCACCTCCAGTTAATCCAACATGAGGGTTTGTTAAATAAATACCTGCACCATAAAAGACAAGATAATTTTCACACAAACAACATAAATTTTTATGTTGCATTCAATGAATGCTTTTTCAAACCACAGATAAGTGGTTAGAATCTCGGGGTGCAAAAGGTTCTTTTTTCAGTAAATCTCACATGAAAACTGAGCAGAAAGCCTGCATGACAACCATGGATGGCAGTTGGTTTCATCCCACTGATATTTTTTAAGAGAAGGGTCCCTGGAGCCAGCAAGAGGAATGATCAGGAGTGCGTGACACTGAAACTAAAATATGTGATTTCGATCATGATAGTTAACGACTAATATTTGAAAACTATTAGCGGTAATATTATTCTAATAGTAAGTTGTTAATACCTTGTTGCTGTTCAATGTCAAAGACATATCTGTTAGATGGTCTTAAAAGAGGCCTGTTTTGTGGCAGAAGAAGACATTTATGCAGCTCCATCCTGTAAGACACTGTCAGAAAATAAAAAAAAAACTACTGTATTTTAAACTTGAAAATTCTCAAAAGAACTGAGAAATTTGAGGTTAAAGTCAAAGTTAACAGTTGATAGCACAAATCACCTTTGTTTACTGTAGCATTGCAAATGAACTTGACCGATCAAACCATCAAGTGATTGTGTTACAGACTTGGTAAAATGTTACCCAGTGCTCTAGAAAATTGCTGAAGGTAATGAATGTAGATGAATAACAGTGACCTGGATACAATTTTTAAAAGTCTCTTTTTCTTCCGAGCACTTTGTACCTTGGTCAGAAAGCTTCTCTTCCTGAATGCATCGCCCTTCCGGCGACATTTGTTTCCACTGCCATTGAATAATATTTCAGTAACAAGGTTTGTTGATTAACCAGATCCTATGATGGTTTGATCATTCAAGTTCATAATATGATTAAAGCACCTTTGAATTGGTTAAAACCACCAGCTGACAAGCACCCAATAGCTCCCCATGCTCTGATCAAGTTATCCTAATCTTATTGGTTTCCACCTGTTTTCTACTTAGTACTTACCAAGAGGATCATTCTCATCCATCCTGGTATCATCGCTCATGATAGAGGGATAAACAGCAGTGACTAAATGACAAAACCCTGGAGGTTTAAAGTGATGCACTTCCAAAGTTGGGAATGAACAATCCTATAATGTGATTGAAAAATTAAATTTCACTTAATTAACCCCCCTGAACTGCCTGTGACTGCCTATGCACATCCCCACCCCTTGCGATGCTTGTGACATCATCAGTTTTAATAGGACTTCATAGATGATTTTGAAATCTATGTAACTGTTGCTGGGGGAAGAGATCTTTCAAACCATACCTGAGTAAGCATGATTCACTCAAGCAAGCGGAAGAAAAATGAAAAAAACAACAACTATGTATTATAGACTATAAAAAACTCTAAAGTTGACCTGAAAAATCCAATGAAAATTATGTTCCATCTAATATCCTACAATCCTAAAAGTTTTCCCAAAATCTTTTTCCACCAAACTGAAGCCTAGTGAAATTTATAAAAGTCGTAAAGTTTTCACTCCTAAATGCATTGCAACAACACTTATTCCAAGGCAACGCATGAACTGCCTTTTTCCCTACTGTCCAAATTTTGGTCTTAATTTCTTTCACGTTCCTTTTTCCTCATTTCCTTTTGCAATCTGTGTCTTCAATTATTTTGAAAATCTGACGTTCTGCATCACAAAATGAAAAAACTCACGGTAGCTTCACATCTGAAGGAAAATACCAAATACATGCTCCTTTGAAACAGAATTAGATAACCAGAGCATTAAAAGACTTGCAACAGTAAAACCTCAATATAATGAACCTCAATAAAACAAACCTCTAAATAATGAAGTCCTCGGTATAACGAATGATTTTCAGTACACCAGTAACAGTAAAATATATGAAAAAGAACCTCAATAAATTATAATGCAACATTGTATGGCAAACAAATTTTGCCAGTTCCTTGGCCTTGGCCCTTCGTTATATTGTGGTTCCACTGAACAACATCAGTGATTAATCAAAAAAAGTTTACCTTTGAGAACTGCTCCATAACTGAGCCCATCTTTCTTAGCTGACTGCACATAGAGGATATAAATAACTGTGGTAAGTGTTTTACCAAAGTGTCCTTTGAAAGGCTCAACACCACATCAAGAGAGAGGTTGAACTTGATTTGAGAAAAAGCACCTGCAGATCAGCAAACAGCAGAAATGTCAGTATTCACTCTTTTATTTTCCTGACAAAAGGAAGTCAAAATCAAATAAAAATAACAATAGTTGTTGAACATTGAGACTAAATTGGTAAGTAACAGTCTAGAAAAGCTCTATATTGTCAAAAGTATAGCAAATTCTATTAAAACTTATGGCATCAGTAAGGGATTCCTCATTAAGTGCCAACAACTGGCTGAAAACATACTGGCCGCGTTAAATTTTGAGCAACCTACTTCTCGGGAAAAAGAGTCACATAACAAGTAGAAGACAAAGGCTGTACATGTACATTCTGTACAAAAAAGTATATTAATATTAAAATATTTTCCACTTCCTTCAGCCTCCAGCATGGACTCAAGTAGCTGATGCTAACAGTGGGATGTGCAAAATTCTTTTTTCTTTCCTCAATTCTCTATTAATTTGTATTGCTTATACTTATTACTAACTAATCTACTGTTAAGTAAAAACTACAAAACTACATGAAAGAGGTAAAAATGAAATAAATAGAAATCAGCTGTGGAGATCCAACAAAAGTTTGTTGACTGTGTCACTTCTTCCTTAACAGCAGGGAGTGATGCACCATATAACACCAGTTAACTTTATCCAGATATACAATGTAATAGAAATCAGATCAGTGACAAGTTATAATAAGTATAAATTATGTACTAAATAAAGTTGTTATTATATGGCACCTTTTTTACACTGAATGATTGGAACAAATGCTCCATGATCACTCTCAGTTTCCGTTAGCTGGTTCAGTAATCTCACATCTAACACATCCTGCAGAATATAAAAGACAGATACATAACTATTGTCTTCTGTAACGTCCAGCCAGATGTCAAGAATAATATTTATTACAATCTCACCACACCTCACTATTATGACTTGATTCTGTGATCATTGAATCTCTTGATTTGTTACAGCTACAACTATGAAATTCAAATCTGTATTCTTGGAGCCTACATGCAGACATCCACTATACAGTGAAACCTCTGTTAAGCGGACACGTTCAGGACCTTCCCAAGTGTCTGCTTAACAGAGGGCGTCCGCTTAATAAAGGTTGTAAAAATTGCGCAATGTTTGTTAATGATCGACATTCAACGGTTACTCTGTACTGTGATAAAGTTGCATGTTCTTAAAGAAGGTATCCAGAGTTCAAGCTCATTACCTTTCATTACCAACTTTAATTTGTTTGTAAAGGCAAAAACACTATCTGACTTCAATCCATATTTCAAGGACGTAATCCAATACTACTATTGTCAATTCAGTCCAGTAGTGTCCCCTTAATAGAGGTTTTTAACAATAGAAATTAGCCAAATACAACTTATTTTAGTGTCCACATCTGCTTAATAGAGGTGTCCCTTGAATAGGGTGTCATTATAAAGGGAAATATCAGACTTTCGTTTCGGGATCCGGCTTAGTGTCTTAATTGAGGGTGTCCACTTAATATAGGTTTCACTGTAGTTGAACTCCATGCAAGGACACCAATTACCATGGACCTGCTTTTTGCCCAACAAACAAATTCTTAAACAACGTCAACCTCTCTAATGCTGAAACTTCATTATCAACTGTGTGCTATAATAAGCCTTTTCCTTATGATGGTAAATAACCTCATTTGACAGCATGTCGATGTTCCCAGAGCTACAGTACACCTGATAGGATGATTTGTAAAATGTCAACTTCAGACTATTCTGGCAACATACGAGTTAAAACGCAGAGAACAGTATCGAAAAAGTAATATATAGACGAGAGATTTTTGAGTGTCCGTGGATTTATTCCACGTAATGACGGCTTTGTGAGGTTTATTTCTTCAGTTTTCTTCAAATAAAACTTGTATTTTTGACTTTAATAACATGACCCACTTAATACAACTACGGACACCCCCATGATAAGGACACTTTATATCGCCCCCAGTATCCATATTAACAGGGTTTGACTGTATTTCCTTTGTTGCATACAGAAAAGGGACACCTGCATAACTCTGTCACTAATCATGTTCAAGTTTCCCACTAAGCTCCTGAAATCTTGGGAAATGGCTGTGATTGGCAACCTCACAGTGGACATAGGCCTTTTCCAAAAATACGATAATACGCTTTGTTGTTCCCCTAAAATTTTGCATATTATTAAAGCAATGTTTTCAATGTTTTCAATAACTTGGTTTTACAATTATAATGTGTGCAGTGATTTACTCAACCTACATTTGTATACTTAGCTTGTAGTTTTTCAAGTTAAAATGAATCATAACATGATTGATTGTTTGATAGCTGAGGTTTTCATCAATAAAAGTTTTCTTTTTGAGGTGGTGAAATTCTCTGGCATCAGTGGCTCCCTTTTAGTAAATTCCTGTAGACTCAGAAAGCGTAAACTTGCAATTATGTACACTGTCAGTGAAAGAGAGGCAGTGTGGCCAAGTGGTTTGAGCATTGGACTTGCAATCCGAAAGCCCCAAGTTCAAGCTCCTCCCTAACCGCTAACTGGATTTGTACATGGTAGTCCCAAACTAATATCTCTGACCATGCTTGTAACTGGTCAACCAGGGTGCAAACAAAGCCAGTTTTACAGCTTCCCATTCAGGCAAGTTGTAGCTAGCATGTACTAGGCAAAAAGATCATTTCCACTAGCTTGCTGAGCAGGATTGATTACAGCTGTTCTTCAATCTGTAAATTTACTTCCCCAAAAAACTTCACTAGCCTGTAGATAGCAAAATCCACTACCCTGGGTTATAGGAGACGACTTGCTTTGCACGCTGTCAAATGGTTTGCTATCAGGTAGTTGGGATTCTCACTTATGATTTATATTCCAGAAAGCTACCATAAAATTCTGAAAATAAGCCCCTCCATGTATAAGCCCCCCAAACCGGTAACTTAAAAAACCCTCCGTTAAACCGCCCCTCCAAATATAAGCCCCCGGGGCCTTGTAGTTGGAAAATTGCCCTCAAATACAAAGTAAAACAAAGCAAAAACGGTAAATATACTTCCAACTATAAGGATAGCCCATTCGATTCTGAAACGCAAATTTCCCTCTGTAGATAAGCCCCTCCGAATATAAGCCCCTCCAAAAGTAAGCCCCTCAAAAAGGGCCTTGAAAAATATAAGCCCTGAGCTTATTTTTGGAATTTTACAGTATCCTATCTATACCTGTGAGCACAATGTAAACAGCTACTGGGTTACCAGTAAGAGTAATACCCCAAAAGACAAGGCCCGGAAAAATTTCTGTCCGACAGTCCTGGACAAACAGATCATCTTGCCGGGCAGGTAACTTTAAAACCTTACTTGCCCAATGGGTTAGGGTTCAGTCAACTGATCCTAAGACAAGCAAGAAGCGGCCCTCGGTGAGCAAAATGTGTGAGCAGCTTGCCTAAAGGACAAGGTGGAATTCCAGTTTTTCTCGAGCCCTGAATAAGGTCATTTTTTGAGTCAGGCAGAGTGCAGTCTAGACAGAAAAGGTAATTCTGTGAGGTGACATGTATAATGTGCCATGATGGCATAGTATGGTACATGGCTTCGGTATATAACCTGATGAAGCTATCAATGGCAAACTTTCTTATTTAAAGATTTGAACCTTACAGTACCTTCACTTTCACCACGTTAGAAGTTGACGTTGTTTTTGCACTCTTCTGTCTGCTTTTGCTTTTGTTATTTCCATGAGGGTTTGGAGTCTTATCTTGACCGGATCCAATCTTGCCCAACAAAAGTTCTTCACAAGTTAGTTCCAATTCATCACTTTGATATTTGATCAGCTTGTTGCAGGCTTTGAGATGAAAGACTGTTGATCCAGACTGGAATGCCTTGCATGATTTCTCAATTTTAAATGACAGGTCTGATGATGTATCTTTGATAAGGGGACAAATGTTTTACAAGCATATCAGATAACCTCACTGGCAGAAATTCTGGGCACTTTCCATTCCAAAAATAATCCAGTTTGAAATTTTGGAAATTCCATATGTCCAGTGGAAGGGTATATTCCAGTTGCGCAGTCCCGATCCAAGCCACCACACATTTGAATTTTGTGTGTGTAATAGTCAGGCTTGCACAATACAGATGAGCAGTGCTGGGGACAACAATTGATTTTTGTCCAATGAAAAGGGACATTCCGGTCTGAATGACCAAAATGACTGGACCAGTCAAAGTGGACCACCTTCACAGGTGGTCTCAAATATTCTGGTTGGACCAAACCAAAACGGTCTGTTTCATTTTGATTTCTAACCAAAATTTTCGGAATTTTGGGGGTATAAGGAAAGTGCCCTCCCAAGCTTGCACTTTACAACCAATTTCTTACATTTGGAGCCATTAATGACTCTTTTCTGGCTCACTTTGTATTTTCTTGTTGTGTTCCAAACATCCAGTAAAAATGCCTGTCATTAAAAATAGTGATTCAAAGTAAAAAAAAGCTCCCTGGAGAGAGAGAGAGAGCACATGTTTACAGTTTTTGTTATGTCTGTTGTGTTGTTGTTTCACTTCAACTTCATGTTATATAGCATGACTAGCTTTGAATGAAGTGTGACTTTGTGCATCAAGCAAAATAATTTTTTCAACGCAACTGGTCACACTTATTTTTCTGATACAACAAGTCACACTTCACCTGCATGTATGTAGCACACCAATGACCACAATTACCCCTTTTTTAGAGAGTTTCTTCATCAGTTGAGTTGACTCAACCAGATTATTTTTGATCCTCGATCATGAAACTCAGAAGATTTCCCACTCAAGAAAGTATGAAAAAAAAAGCTGAAGAAAACAAACTTTATAGTCCTTACCTATGAATAGAGGAATGTTAGCTTGAAGCCTAAAAGAAATCCTATTTTCTAGGAATTCTTCAATAATATCAGCTTCCTGAATTCCACACTCTGATACTGATCCAAGCTCTTGGTCATAAATAAAACATCTTTTGTTGTCATTTGATCTGCAGTGTTGCAATACCACAAACTTCCTATTTGTTTGATTAGAAGCACCCTTTGGAGAAACAATTGTGTGTGAGACTTGTAAACAAAAAACTAAAAAACCAAAACTGATAATTTACATGATTTCAGTGACAAGAAAAATGTATAAGATGTACAGGATAAATTATAATGTTAACATAACTGATTATTAATCACACTCACCCTTTTTAACAATCCTTCAAATATCTTTTTTAATTCTTCAGCTTCAATATTTATAGACTTTACACAGGAATAAAAAATACCACAAATTTGTATTCCTAAAAGGAAGAAGAAACATATTGTTAAGGTCAAACCTGTAATAAGCGCTCAGTCCCTCTATTAATCCGTCATGATCACATTTTATTTTAAAAATAAAATAAAAATAAAAAGATACACTGTGCATAGCATTAGATGTCTTTTACTTCCTTTTGTTTGGCACAAGAAGTGGTAGAGATTCTGTGAAGTCAATTTGTCACCGACTTTATTTCACTGTTGACTAACTCTTAGGTTTGTCAAACTTGTATCAAACAATTAACCTGTAAAAGCAGTTATCTGGCAATTCCCTGACCTTAATACTTCAAGTTACAATGTACTTCATACACCCTCTCTTTTTTGACTTCACTTCCCTATGAATAAAATGACCTTTAATGCCAACACATTTTTATCCCACTCCTCTTATGTGAAATACGGTAGCAGTGATTTGGATACAAATAGTTATGGTGAGTCCTGGGACTCATCTTGTGAAAAATCGTGAGTCCAGCCCAGTCCAGAATCAATGAGTCCCAGTTTAAAAACACAAGGACTCCTAAATTGAAAATGCTTGGGCCTTATGTAGCCAGACAGTTAATCTGGAGACAGATACAAAAACTCTTTACTACACTTTACTGAAATTAAAAAATAGTCCTTCTATATAATTTTTTAAAGCACAAAAAAGACTAAAATAGATATGAATCTTCAAACAACAGCCACAGAATCACACGAACAGGAAATTCTACCATCAAATCTTCAAATCGATTTATCATTCTTTGTATTCTACGGGATGCATGCCATGAATTATTTTGTGTCTTTGGGGATTCTTATTTGTCAGGGACGTAGGACGCAGAGGTAACTAAATCACTGAGCTAGTATATATATCTTCTACGCATACTTAAATATTGAAAAGATCAAAAGATTCCAACAAAATTACTCCTCCAGATAGAATTTTTGAAGCTTGTTTCTGAAAATCTTATCCACAGGTTGCTGGGGAGGAGAGGTGAGGGGGAGTATCACTCCCTCCTTCCCCTATGGATGGCATGATTGCCACGGACCCCTTCTGTGTCTCAATCAATGGATGGCAGGGTTCGATCCAACAGGATATTTATGCCCCATTTTCAGATTCTGTCACACTCATTTAAGAGACCCCCATATAAAATAAATATGTAATTCTAAAAGACACTTCTAAAAATTGTCTGCCCTCCGTCCCAAGGTACTTCCCTATGCCAACTGCAAGGAAAAAACACTTTCATATATACCAACTCTCCTGGATTATCCGGGGGTCTCCCAGATAAGACATCGATGCCCTGCTCTCGCGTACGGATCCCCAAATCTCACGGATAAAATCATGTGCTATTCTGTGTTTAGTCTGAAGTTTATCTCATTTTTTCTCAGAATTCTTTTAATCCACAGGACAGCTTCTGGGGCATTTTTGCACGTATTTGACTGACAAAGATTATTTTGTCATTTACAATATTGAAAGCAAATTTTGATGGTATGCAATTCATGTCAGACTTCACATAACTTCCTAAGCCATTCCCATGTCATAATATGGGTGCTAAGACGGACTGGATCGATTTATGGGGGGGGGGGGTCCCCTGACATTCCGGGGGGTTGTACAAAAGGGAGAGTCTCCCCATTCTTAATAGATCTCCAGAGGTTGGGATCTCTGCATTTTTGTTCAGTACCTTGAGGAATAACACTTGACAATTCATCTTGCTCATTTGTCCAGTCTGGAATTCCTGGATATCCATTTATTGGTGGGCTTTGTGAGTTTACACAAGCGGCACATCCAATAACATGAATTTTATCCCGTTTTATTTCACCATAAAGATAGGCGAGACAGCAGGCCTCTGAATCTTCTGGGTTTTTCCTGCGAAGATACAATCGCTGTAAAAAAAAAAAGGTAGAAAAAAACTAATTAATTCACGAATTTTTAAATTTAAAACGTTCAAAAGACAAGAAATTAAGTTATTTCAACCTCTTTTATTGAGTTATCCACGAAGACCTGACCGTCCGCCATTTTTTTATCCTCGTGTGGGAATCCGCTGTACCGAAGACTGTGATCTCAAATACATTCCCAGGACCATTCCCAGTCCTTCCAATCTTTGCTTTAGCTTCGCCTTGTTTACAACGGAAGTGAAGTTTACTTTTCACTCTCGAGTTTTCGGGACGTTCTGCGATTCTACTAATTAAGATCCTGGGCAATTGAGTAATGATTCTTGAAGAGTTCTTTGTGAACAACTTGGAGTAATAAGACAGCTGTGTGTCGCATTCAACCTAACGATTTGTTTACATGGTATTTCACACTTTTCGGCCATCAAAAGCCTGGCTTCAACTTGTGCCACGTTGTCACCGGAGGTTAACTGTGCGATTTTACTGCTCTGGTGTAAACAAACCGTCAGAGACAAGAAGTCTTTCTGTTGTGGTCGATAGCCTTGGGAATGGCTACTTCTGCCAACATTCATTTTGTTATTCAAAGCTGGGAATTGGGAGAAACTCGGTCTATTTTTATTGGCCACCCAATAAAAATAGGCATTTAAATATGGACAAAACGATAAAGCATTCAGTGTGCAACGAACTCATAAATACTGAACATGATAAGTCAAATACTATGGATAATCTTGGCGATGGGGACCTAGCACACGTGACCATGGATTTAACATGTTGCCATGAAGAACTTTCTCCAGCAGCGAATCAAATAAATTCTCCTAACAGCAGTTTCTTCCAAGGAGAGGTACTACTAAACGTAAAGAATGAAATGAACTATGATCAACAAGAGGAGGGAGCTTGTGCACTAGTGACACAATCTGATCAGCTCCCCGTGAAATCACCAAGTCTAAACTCTCCAAATGAAGCTGGTGATTCAATGATGAGAGAGTTGTATGATAATGACCCTGAAAATGGAAATCCATTTAGCTTTGAGAATGTCAGCAATGAGGAGTGTGACATTTTGAATGGTGATGATGATGATGATGATGATGACTCATTTGGATTAGACACTCTTTTTGATGAGAGCTTGCAGTGTGAGGACACCTTAAGAGGTGTAACAGACACCAGAAAAAGGTCAAGGGTTTATGTTCCAGAAGATGACAGTGAGAGTGATAATGACACTCTTGGACTGAAAAACCTGTTTGATGAGGACTTGCAAAGCAGAGATGCTGTAAGATGGGTGGCCAAAGGCAAGCATAAAGCTAAGCTGTGGAAGAGGAATAAGAGAAAAAGAAAGAAGCACCTCAGTGGTTTATCTGATGATGATGACATTGATATCGCAGCAGTGGACATGAAAGACAGTCCTTCTACACTGAAGAAAAAGCCTAAAAGGATAATACCAAACTATTTTATAGCCATACGTGTCTCAAATCCTGTCATACACTCTGGTGTTAAGATCGTTCAGGATTCAATTGTTTCTCATGATGAAAACCTGAAGCCTGCTCTTATTCCACTTGCAACCTTGCACTTAACCCTCTTAGTTCTACATTTGGAGGATGAGGAGAAAATTCAAAAGGCAACAGAAGTCTTGCATCAATGCAGAACTTCTCTGGAACCTGTTTTGCTAAATAGTGCCTTGACCCTGAATTTTGCAGGCCTTGATAACTTCCGTCATCAAGTTCTCTTTGTGAAACTTTGTGGAGAAGAGGGAATTGTAAGGCTGAATACAGTGGCAAATGTTGTAAGGGATACATTTGCAAAGGAGGGAATCCCATCAACAGATTCTAGAGAGTTCAGCCCCCATTTAACGGTCATGAAATTGACTCGCAGTCCAAAGTTGAGAAAGAGAGGAATCAGGAAAATTCCATTGGAAAGTTATGCAACCTGGACTGACTTTGATTTCGGGGAAGAGCGCGTGAGTAGCTTGCACCTTTGTTCAATGAATAAGAAAGAGGAGGATGGCTTTTACAAGTGTGTGACTACAATTAAGTTTGAGGATCAGCATAAAGTAAGTGAAGAATTAACTCCACAGCCTGTAAATGTAGCAACAGCTGGTGACATCACACTGGTGGAAGGTGATAATGTTTAGGCATCAGTGAACAACTCATCCCAATAGCTGATGTAGGCACATGATATTATCAAAGCACAAAGCACTGGAAAGTGGCCAGGGGATGAAGCGGTAACAAACTAGCCTGGTTATCAGCATCAACTGACAGCTCCAAGCAAGGAAATAATGAAGGTAGCAGTAAATTGTAACAGAAGGAGGCATCAAAGCACTGGAAAGTGAGAACATAGGTAACGCAAAGGATAGTTGGAGTAACAGTACTAACACTGATTGTTTTAATTCAGAGACTCGTGGAAAGAATGTCACTAGTACTGACTCTTTTGCCAGTGGTGAAAACCTAGAGTAATGTGACAGTTCATGAAAGTAAAGAATCGAATGAGGAAAATAATATGAGAATTAAAGTCAAAGCATTAGCTTTCTTCTGTTATCCTGCCAAATAATAAAGTAGAAAGCCAACCTGTGTGTTATTTAGCACTGATATGTTTAAGTCACAAATGAAGAATATCATACATGTATCCCGACTGTAAAAATTGATACCCTCTAACCTGTTTAAGACCTTCAATCGACGACAAAATTGTGAAGACACGGTCCTCAGATGGGGTAACTTTGGAGAACAAAACAATCCAATCCCCTCCCACTCCCCTCCTTTCGAAGCTGCCAATGATTGTTGTTTTCTACAGGCAGCTCGAATAGCGGCAGAACATTGCATGGACTGGATGGGGAGAAAAATATTTATTTTCCCTTTTTTAGTTGGCAAAACATTAGAGAGGCCCTTTAGGGCAAAATCTCTCGACTGATTTTGTTGCCAAATCGAAATCTGGCTACTGTTGCCCTATTAGCACAGGGTGAAAGATGATAACCAGTTTAGATTATTATAATCACGGGTTCCTTTTCAACAGGATGAAAAGGATACTTCTAATTTCTTGTGACTGTTTTTTTCGAGGGAAAGATGTTTTTGTAAATCTTTGTAGTCAGTTCTGTTTTCCTGTATTTGCGGAGCATAACCATGTACCAAACAATTAATTTTTTGCTAGTATCTAAGTTTTAATAGCAGGTAATACGTTGCTCGACAATATCTCCCTTGTACATTTGAAGTGTTTATTCGAAGTTTGGGTATTCAAGGAAGGGTGTGATAGATAACAAAATATCCATAACAGCTATGTGCTAGGGACTTTACAGGTAAACTGCTCTGATTTCTTGTGCAGAGTAAAAGTCATTAGCATCACTACATTTGTGCAGCAGATTAATTACCCAAATACTTGTAAGAGTACAGTCTGTAAATACAGAATGTAAATTACAGTAGAAAGAAGATTTTCAATGAGTTATAACCACGAGTAATTACATTCAATGATTGAAATATATCTTTTAATCTATCTAGGAATATTCCTGTTTACTCGTGTATACTAGAGTTTTTTTTGTGCCAATTCCTACAAAACACCCGCCCGGGGGGGGTAGTGCCATATATGGCAGGCTATATAGGTATGTGCTGCTGAAAAGGGTATAGTTTTCAAGCAGTTTTCTCTGGGATACGGTATATAAATCAGAACGTTTGGGCGGAGCACTTAGTCCCCAGGGCTCTCCCCCCTCTGGGCGGAGCACTTAGTCCCCAGGGCTCTCCCCCCTCTGGGCAGAGCACTTAGTCCCCAGGGCTCTCCCCCCTCTGGGCGGAGCACTTAGTCCCCAGGGCTCTCCCCCCTCTGGGCGGAGCACTTAGTCCCCAGGGCTCTCCCCCCTCTGGGCGGAGCAGTATAAGAAACTACTCGCACATAAAAGAAATGAATATTACAACAATAAACTCTCAGAATTAGAGGATACAACGTACAATTTGGATACTAAAAAATTTTGGAATTGCTTAAAATCAATGGATGACACTATAAAATACAAAGACACTCCACCAATTGCAGAAGAGAATTGGATGAATTATTTCCAGTGTCTACATTCTAATAAGCCACTTACTTCTGAGCAACAGAAAGTTGTCAATGAGTTAAGAACACGAGAAGACGTCTTAATGCAATCACGACCTCTAGATTACTTCATAACAGAAGCTGAAATAAGCAAGGCAGCAAGAAAATTAAAGAATAACAAATCTGCATACTCCGACAAAATAAGAAACGAAATGATTAAAGCTAGCTTACCAACACTGCTACCTGTTTACCATAAACGTTTTAATACTGTTCTTAACTTAGGAACAGTGCCTAAAAATTGGTGCAACGGTCTTATAACTCCCATATTTAAATCTGGCATAAGAAATGACCCATCAAATTACCGCGGGATTTGTGTTTCTAGTTGTCTAGGAAAGTTGTTCTTTTCTATGGTGGCCGATATAGACATAAGACGAATAATAGATGGGAAAACGTATACAAACTTAACAAAAAACACCCCAACTTAATTAACATCATGTCAACTTAATGATACCCAGGCAAACTTAATAAAACACATGCAAACTTAATAATACGCAGGCAAACTTAGTAAAGAGCAAGCAAACTTAATGATACGCGTGCAAACTTAGTAAAGAGCATTCAAAGTTAATAATACGCATGCAAACTTAATAAAACGCACGCAAACTTAGTAAAGAGCATTCAAAGTTAATAATACGCATGCAAACTTAATAAAACGCACGCAAACTTAGTAAAGAGCATTCAAAGTTAATAATACGCATGCAAACTTAATAAAACGCATGCAAACTTAGTAAAGAGCATTCAAAGTTAATAATACGCATGCAAACTTAATAAAGAGCATGCAAACTTAATAATACGCATGCAAACTTAGTAAAGAGCATGCAAACTTAATGATACGCAAGCAAACGTAATAATATGCATGCAAACTTAGTAAAGAGCATTCAAACTTAATAATACGCATTCAAACTTAATAAAGCGCGTGTAAACTTAATAATACGCTTTCATACTTAACGGAACATGCGCCACCTTAACAAAGAGCATACAAACTTAATTTTGTGCAAACGTACTAAAACGTGCGCTAATTTAACAAATCACTAAGTTTGCATGCTCTTTACTAAGTTTGCACGCGTATTATTAAGTTTGCATGCTCTTTACTAAGTTTGCACGCGTATCATTAAGTTTGCTTGCTCTTTACTAAGTTTGCATGCGTTTTATTACGTTTGCTTGCGTATCATTAAGTTTGCATGCTCTTTACTAAGTTTGCATGCGTATTATTAAGTTTGCATGCTCTTTACTACGTTTGCATGCGTTTTATTAAGTTTGCATACTCTTTACTAAGTTTGCATGCTTATTATTACGTTTCCTTGCGTATCATTAAGTTTGCTTGCTCTTTACTAAGTTTGCATGCGTATTATTAAGTTTGTGTACTCTTTACTAAGTTTGCATGCGTATTATTACGTTTGCTTGCGTATTATTAAGTTTGCATGCATTTTATTAAGTTTGCATGCTCTTTACTAAGTTTGCATGCTCTTTACTAAGTTTGCATGCGTTTTATTAAGTTTGCATGTTTTTTTCTAAGTTTGTGTACGTTTTGCCATCTATTATTTTTGTGTAGTGCCTATATCGGCCACCATACTTTTCAATTTTAAACCAAAGACTTCTTGAACACGTCACTTCGCTGAACATACTCCATAAGTCTCAAATCGGCTTCTTACCTAAAAATCGAACATCAGACCACCTCCTAACATTACGAACTCTTATAGACAAGTACGTACACTGTCACGGTGAGAAAGTATACGCTTGTTTTGTTGACTTTAGAAAAGCCTTTGACTCAGTCTGGCATGACGGACTTTTATATAAGTTAATCCAAAACCTATATTCAAACTCTTCGTGTGCATTGAAAATAGGTACGAGTCAAACAAAATCTTTTAGCTTCTCACGGGGCGTACGCCAGGGCTGTATTTTAAGCCCCTTACTTTTCAATTTATACGTTAATAACTTACCGTCCGCATTTCAAAATACTTTATCAGACCCTATCATCCTTCCAAATGGTACCAAATTAAATTCGCTTTTATATGCTGATGATTTAATTATTATATCACGATCTAAAATCGGATTGCAGAACTGTCTCAACACATTATCCTCTTTTGCAACTCTTGGATGCTAGATATAAATTCCAAAAAGACCAAAGTTATGGTCTTTCAAAACGAGCGAAGAAAAACTCCAATCTAGAATTCCATATAGGTAAAGAAACCATTGATACTGTCCATGAATATACATATTTAGGAACCCGTATCTCCTCAACCGGTAATTTTAATATCTCCTCGAACACCTGAAGGAGAAGGCTCTTCATGCTCTTTTTAGTTTAAGAAAACACACAAACTTTAGCAAATTAAAACCTTCTCTTGCTTGCAAAATATTTGAAACGATGATTTCCCCGATATTATCATATAATAGCGAAATTTGGGGTGTATATGTAAAACATGATTTTAAAGCTTGGGACAATACCCCAATTGAAAAAACCCACTTGAAATTTTGCAAGCGTTACCTAGAAATAAGCAATAAAGCTTCCAATGTTGCAAGTAGAAGTGAATTGGGACGGTTCCATTAATTATTAATATTTATAAAAACATCCTTTATTACATATTGTATCTTCTGCGTAAAAACGAGGATACTATTGTTAAACAAGCCTTTCGTACTTCGCTAGAACTTCACTGTAATGGTAAAAATAGCTTTTACAATAATCTTATGAAAATATCTGAATATTATGACCTCCCTGATTTTGATCCTAATAATTTAAGTGAAGCTAAGATCAAACACTATATAGACATAATAAAACAAAAATATATTGCATATTGGCAACATACAATCCATCATTCTAAGAAACTACAATTTTACAGCTTATTTAAACATGATTATAAAATTTCAAGTTATCTAGACTTAATTAGAAATTCTGCGAATAGGAAAGATTTAGTGAAAATTCGTATAACTAACCACAAACTCATGATTGAAACTGGAAGATATAATCAAACTTCCCGCAACGATAGACTCTGTCCTATTTGTAACTCTGGTATAATTGAAGACGAATTTCATTTTCTCTTCCATTGTCCAAAATACTCAATCCCAAGGGAGAAATTCTACGATCAAATCCAACAAAATTTTGTCGATTTTGATCAGCTATCTTACACAGAATTAATAATTAAATTGATGAATTCACAGAATTTTACCGTAAATTCACATTTGTTGAAATTTGTCTCATTATGTAATGATTTACGTAATAATTTGTTATCAAGTCATGCTGATGACACTTGATTGACTACAGTCATCATTGCATTATCATTGTTATGATTTGTTTGTTTGTTTGTTTGTTTTTATATTAAAGCTTTTGCAATACTGTAACTACATAATTATAGTCATGCAAATAAAGCTTATGTTGTTGTTGTTGTTGTTGCTTAGTCCCCGGGGGCTCTCCCCCCCTCTGGGCGGAGCACCTAGTCCCCGGGGGCTCTCCCCCCCTCTGGGCGGAGCACCTAGTCCCCGGGGGCTCTCCCCCCCTCTGGGCGGAGCACCTAGTCCCCGGGGGCTCTCCCCCCCTCTGGGCGGAGCACCTAGTCCCCGGGGGCTCTCCCCCCCTCTGGGCGGAGCACCTAGTCCCCGGGGGCTCTCCCCCCCTCTGGGCGGAGCACCTAGTCCCCGGGGGCTCTCCCCCCCCCTCTGGGCGGAGCACCTGGTCCCGGGGGCTCTCCCCCTCTGGGCGGAGCACCTAGTCCCGGGGCTCTCCCCCTCTGGGCGGAGCACCTAGTCCCGGGGGCTCCCCCCCTCTGGGCGGAGCACCTGGTCCCAGGGGCTCTCCCCCCTCTGGGCGGAGCTCCCCCCTAGTCCCTAGTCCCCGGGGCTCCCCCCCCTCTGGGCGGAGCACCTAGTCCCGGGGCTCTCCCCTCTGGGCGGAGCACCTGGTCCCGGGGCTCTCCCCTCTGGGCGGGGCACCTAGTCCCCGGGGGGGCTCTCCCCCCTCTGGGCGGGCACCTGGTCCCGGGGGCTCTCCCCCTCTGGGCGGAGCACCTAGTCCCGGGGGCTCTCCCCCCCTCTGGGCGGAGCACCTAGTCCCCGGGGGCTCTCCCCCCCTCTGGGCGGAGCACCTAGTCCCCGGGGCTCTCCCCCCCTCTGGGCGGAGCACCTAGTCCCCGGGGCTCTCCCCCCTCTGGGCGGAGCACCTAGTCCCCGGGGGCTCTCCCCCCCTCTGGGCGGAGCACCTAGTCCCGGGGCTCTCCCCCTCTGGGCGGAGCACCTAGTCCCCGGGGGCTCTCCCCCCCTCTGGGCGGAGCACCTAGTCCCCGGGGGCTCTCCCCCCCTCTGGGCGGAGCACTTAGTCCCCGGGGGCTCTCCCCCCCTCTGGGCGGAGCACTTAGTCCCCGGGGGCTCTCCCCCCCTCTGGGCGGAGCACTTAGTCCCCGGGGGCTCTCCCCCCCTCTGGGCGGAGCACTTAGTCCCCGGGGGCTCTCCCCCCCTCTGGGCGGAGCAGCTCAATGAAGAAAAAGTGAAATAAACTTACCTTGTTACTTACCTTTTTACCTACCTTTTGTACTCTGTTGTTTTCTTTTGGTTTTTAGTATCCTTTTTTCTCTTTATTTTACTTTTTGGTTTACGCTGAGGAATTTAGCTTTAGGTAAGGTTTCGTTTTGTAGTCGAAACCGAATCTTTTTACTAACTTCTAAAGCGTAAACGTCTTTTACATTTGATCTGATATTGTTTGCTCTGAAGAGGTTTAAGTTTTAACAAAATTTAAGATGTGGTTGTCTTGGTGTATATACCAAACCAGAATTGGCAGAGAGACCAAAAAACTTACGTGAAATTATTTGAAAGAAAGATGCAACAAAATAATGACCGAGCGCGTAGTTTTTAATAGTTTTAGAACCGGCAGGCATATATTATGGTCACCAAATTTTGAACAGTAAGTTATTATTTCTAATAATGATCTTTTGTTTTTCCTCAAGGAATCAAAACAATGGAAAATTGCATAAAGAGCCTACTAACCGACTGTGTTGTGCAAAAATGAACTTACCATAGGTTTGGTATATACTGAAAAAATGATAGACACACAAATGAGTTGGCTGCATATCCTTGTTAAGGACCGTGGCAGTACTTTTATTGTCATTTTGAAGACTTTCTTGCAAGGCAAATTGTTCTGCTTTTCTTTATGGGCAAGCAGCACCTGTTAAAGAATGGAAAGTGTTATTCTTTGTTGTATATAGACCGTCCTAACGTGTTAAGAAATGCCGTCCGAATAAACCTTATTTTTTTGTTTAACCGGTTTCTCGTAACCGTCAGTGTTATTCACACCTGTCTTGCCCTTCTGTCAACTACTATTTTATGTCAGCCCGAACCGTCCCAGGAGGCATTTTAATTCTCTCGCGATGCAAGCTGAGCACTTTACGCCAAAATTGGCAACAGTTGGTTTCTTGGCATCGCCTTTGTGCGGCATAAACGCACAATTTACCTTTAAATCGTACATTAATTAATAACGTCGGTGTTAATCAAATATAAAAGCATATGGTCTGAGTTAGAGTAATAAAAAACTGTGCAATGTTTGAAGTTTAATTTGTAATTGTATTCTAAAGAAGTGAACACTTCTTTAATCAAAGCGAAAAATTCTAACTACAACGACATCAACAAAATAGGCCTATTTGACCCTAACAATCGTAACTCGCGTTTATCTTGTTGACTATACGTAAACCTTTACTACATTTTTGACCCTCCAGTTGAACATTTTTCGATCCAACATAACGAATGGACCATCCATGTTCACAGGTAAATTCTGGCGACAATAACACACAGAGGAAAGAATTATGACATAGAATCCGTTATAAAAAGTCTTAGAGAATAATTTCTTTCTACAGCAAAAATAACCAGTGAGAACCGTTAAAACAATTTGAACGCTTATCGCAGTTTTTCGTAAATTAACTTATAATTTTTTTCATAAAAAAAGTAAAGGATAGCGAAACCAAAAGTTAAAGTTGAACGAAGAACAAACCTGCTGTTTTCGAGGAGGCAAAAGAGAATCTTGACTTTCATTCTAGACCAGAGATCGTCTAGCTGAGTTTGGTATTCACTGCTCCGCAGGTAATGCAAGGTACGAAGGTTTCTGGCTTAAAACACAGTTAAATAAACTTGAAGTTGGTGTCTCCATTTATACAGTCGCTCGATTAAAATTCAAACCAGTGCGAGAAATGTTTTTGATAAATCTTTTCTTGAAACTATGTGTGAGAAAAGCACGGGCTCTATGTTCAACAATGGGAAATCAAAGCATAGATTGGTCACATTCAAAGAGAAAAATTTGTCGACTCGTTCAATTACATAACGTAGCTCTTGGTTGAAAACGTATACTAGTGGATCAGCATGCATGGGACTTGACAATACATTGAGTAAAACAGCACTCAGTTCATCAGTGAACAGTTAGACTGACGCTTGAATTAGGCGCATTCAAAAAAAAATGCCGACTTGATTAAAACTTGACAAATCGATGACAAAACTGGCTAGTGAATGAGTAGACAATAGGCCTTTCGCCCCAAGAGAAATTGAAAACAATGTTAACGCAAAATTTTGGAGGGACAACAAAGAGTATTATGGTATTTTTGAAAAAGGCCTGTTGCTGTGTGAATTACCACAAGCTAACCCCTGAATAAATTTGAAAGTACCGGGAAAGAAAAATACAAACTTTCCAAACTTCTTGGTAGACAATAAAGGCGAAGAAAGTGGAGGAAAACTAGTGTTAAAGAATTGCTAGCACAGAAACCATTTTGACTCCTAACATTTCATTGCTCAGTGATGTTGATCAACACCATCAGTTTGACAAAACTAATGAATTTGCGAAGACTACAATAGCTTGTTTTGCACCCGCTCGTCAGGACTAAAGTTAAAAGTGCGAAAAAGCGACAATACAAACTTTAAAAACTTTTAGGAAGACAAAAATCATCATTCATTCGAAAAGCGCAGCAAGTTGAAGAAATCTTTTGATTAAAATTGCCAGTTAGAAAAATCACTTCTATCACACTGACACGTAAAAAGTTCGCGTTCAACGAAAATACCGCGAAGAACTCAATATTGAGGAGGTCATTGATCATAGCATTCAAAGAGTAAAAATTGCCGACTCACTCAATTACGTAACGTGGCTCTTGGTTGAAAACTGTGGATACACGTGGGACTTGACAATGCATTAAGAAAAACAGCACTCAGTCCACCAATCAACAATTAGACTAACGCCTGAATTAGACGCATTCAGAAAAAAAAAAAGGCCGACTTGATTAAAACTTGACAAATCGATGACAAAACTGGCTAGTGAATGAGTAGACAATAGGTCTTTCGCCCCAAGAGAAATTGAAAACAATGCTAATGCAAAATTTTGGAGGGACAACAAAGAGTATTATGGTATTTTTGTAAAAGGCCTATAGCCGTGTGAATTACCAAAAGCTGGCCCTGAATAAAATAATTTAAAAGTACCAGGAAAGAAACACACAAACTTTTAAAACTTCTCAATAGACAATAAAAGCGAAGAAAGTGGAGGAAAACTAGTGTTAAAGAATTGCTAGCACAGGAACCATTTTGACCCCTAACATTTCATTACTCAGTGATGTTGATCACCACCATCAGTTTGACAAAACTAATGAATATGCGACGACTACAATAGCCTGTTTTGCACCCGCTCGTCACGACTAAAGTTAAAAGTGCGAAAAAGCGAGAATACAAACTTTCAAAACTTTTAGGAACACAAAAATCATCATTCATTCCAAAAGCGCAGCAAAATGAGGAAAACTTTTGATTAAAATTGCCAGTTAAAAAAATCACTGTTATCACACTGACACATAAAAAGTTCACGTTCAACGAAAATGCCGCGAAAAACACAATATTGAGGAGGTCATTGATCATAGCATGGGCCGGGGTTATTTTTTACTGGGTTCTGTGATCACATGCATCAGGACCAGTTAGCGAATATTCACATGACGTCACGGCGGCCATATTGGTGATCCAAACAAATCCTGTGGGAGATAGACTCTTTTCTTCCGGTTTACGTGCGTGCCTCAAAATGGTCGCCGCTTTCAAGTCATCTATCAACTACGGTGGCCCATACAGGACATCAACAATTTTTTTTTCCGATTGAAATTTTTATCTCATTTGTTTGTTACGAAATTGGTATTGTGTAATCATTTAATACTACTACTGAGATTTTTGCTTTAGAAATCCGAGTTGTCTAATTCCAAAATACACAAGTCATATTTTTATCGAGTTGCTTAATCTCCAAAATACACAATTCGGATTTATAACGCAAAAATTCGGGTTGTTTATTTGAAACTTCGACAACTCGGATTTTTGCGCTAGAAATCTGAGTTGTTTATTTCGAAAATTAGACAACTCGGATTGTGGTAAAAATCCGTGTTGTTCAATTGAAAAATTAGTAAATAGGATTTTTGCGACTTTTAAGTCCGAGTTCGTGTATTTTAGAGACTAAACAACTCGGATTTTTGCGGTAAAAATCCGAGTTGTTGATTTGTCAATTAAACAACTCGGATTTTTGCGTTACAAATCTCAGTTGTGTATTTCAGAGATTAAACAACTCAGATTATTGCGGTAAAAATTCGAGTTGTTTAATTGAAAAATTAACAATTCGGATTTTTGCGTTAGAAATCCGGGTTGTGTACTTTAGAGATTGCACAACTTGGATTTCTGCGATCAAAATCCGAGTTGTGTAATTGTAATTTTTTAATAACTCGGATTTTTGCAGAAAAAAATCCGTTGTTTATTTGAAAAGACTTAACAAGTCACATTTTGTGACAAATATTAAGATGAAAATTTCAATCGAAAAAAGAAATATTGTTGATGTCCTATGGGGTAATCAACAATCCTTGTTCCAAAAAAATGGGAAGTACTGTGCAACGCACCATCCACGGAGAACCCTTGGAAGCTGTTGATCAACACAAATACGGCCTTGGAATTGAGATATCCAGTGATCTAAATTGCAGGAATTATAGGCAAAGCCAACAGATCTTTTGGCTTTATAAGAAAAAACTTAAGTAAATGTCCAAAAAACGTAAAACAGCAAGCCTATCTTGCTATAGTTAGACCACAGCTTGAATATATGGATGTTGCGCATGGGATCAGCACAGATAAAGGACACTGAGAGTGCGCAGAGACGAACGGCGCGTTTTGTTAAAAATGAATATGGCACAACTCCTGGAACTATTACGAAATTTTGAATGATTTGAAATGGCCAACACCCGAGAAGTTTCTTAAGGTTTATCATTTGCAAACCGTTAAGCGTTACGCTAAAAAAGGAACAAATATGTAAATCATTATACTTTACAGGTGTTTTCAATACATTAGATTCTCAGTATTTTCTTACGAGAACCAAAATATAATAATGGGTCGAGTCATCTATATTCACCCATGCGCAAATAACCCCTAAATGATTTTTGAAATTTCTTAACGGCATCGTAGTTTCGAGCTAGTCTCTCCTGAACGATCATAGATCACTTGTGTTTAACGATACCTGATGAAAGTTACTGCTGCTAAAACTGTTCCTTCTATTGCAACGTGTTATAACATTATAACTGTATACCAAAAACACAGTGAAGAAATTCCGGCAACTCGAGAATCAATATGGAAGTGGAACTGATTTGAAAGTGTAAGTGCTGCAGCTATATCTCTTGCCTTTCTCTTGTCTGAACGAATTGCCAAAGAGCTGCCAAGTGCACACTATTTAGACTCTGCACTTCTTTCTCAACTGAAAACTTTCAGAGCGTTTTATTTTAATCGGCAGTGGTATGTTTTTCCTTTTTATTTTCCCTCAGTTTTGAGAAGTAAAATTCAGTGCATGGTTGATGGGGAACGTAACGAAGGGAGTTATTAGCTCTTGGTAGAAAAACAGCAAGAGATTTGTAGAGGTAACTATCCAAGTAAAAAGTCACCTTAACCAGGACAATCATAAACTGACAGAAGGATAAAAAATGGTTTTAATATGGTGATAGAAAACTTGTCAGTTTTTTTGTAGGATACCTGAGGTTACTATAACTTAGTTATGTTAGACCCGGTAACGAGTTGAAGTATGATTGATTTTGTCTGGACAATATTTGCTCCTGAGCGAGTTTACATTAGGCAATATATATTTATTAGTTTTATGAGCGTTATCCCAATGAGCAAATAGACTGCTTTATAAAGTTGTTATCACCTATATATTTACTTCAATGTTTTTTTTAAAGTTACACACATAAGAGCAAAATGGGACATGGGTGTTAGAGAATAAATTAAGGGCAGAAATTATGTTGTGACAAGTTCTCTTCTAAGTCTGCAACCATTTGCTAAAATGAAAATCATTTCCTTTACGTTTACTGACGAGAGTCGTCCAAATTTGTATTTACCTTTGTACTGTTTGGTTCAGTATCATCCCTGCAAATAAATTCTTTCCTTTTCAAAGTGCATGTCTCGACCAAATAAAGTATTCAAGAGGGAACTCAGGCCCGCGGACAGAATTTTTAAGATACTTGGATTTTCTCCCGGGGAATATTCCCTTAAATACACTGTAAGCCACATAGGTATGTGTCAACCTAAGGATATGGCTTTTGCGCTTTTTCGGTCTAAAAACGGGTATACACTTTGCTCATTTTGGTTTGGAATTGGGTATAGTATTCGAGGGAAAAAATGCCGTGTACTAGCTAAGGAAACACGGCTTGTGGTAGATAGTCACTGATTTCAAAAACCTATCACGATAAAATTTTGACTGCCAGATAAAGAGTATTTCAAACAAATCGTATCCGACTTCTTCTTTAAAGAGTTCTTTGTTATGCTTTAACTATTGTTTTTGTCTTGTTCACTCATGTAGGTGAACAATCTAACAGAAGTACAGTTATTAATTGTTAATTGCGGACCCAACTAAACCGGGTGATTTTTAAGACGGTAAGTACTTGTAACAACCCCAATCCCGATCTTTTGTTAGTGACCTTTATGAACTGACTACTCAGGATCTCAGACTACAGACTTGGCAAAATGGCTCTTTTGGCAACTCTTTTCTTCTTTACTTTTTACGCAGTCATCCAGGCGAACTCAAAATCAGTCAAAATCGTTGAAAATACCTCTTTTGAGGCAAAAAGACAACAATATACATTAGGTAAGGTAGTACACTGTTTATTTAACATTAATCTATATACATGGTTAGCGAAATATTGCTACTGTAAAGATAAACAGATAAACAAACTCATTTACCAACAAGGAGATTGTGTGGGATCCCTGTGGTAATCCTCGTGCCAGGGTCCACTGGTGTCCCGGCCAATATGGCGGCGTGGGGCTAGTTTATTAGTGGCTTGTCTGGATCTGAGTCGTCAGTGTACCAACGCAAACCTAATTTAAGCTTAATAGTACCTACAACAATTTCAAGAAACGACTCTGCAATATAAAAACCAAAATACCAGAGAAGTCAATAGAATTAAAAGGTCAGGACATTGCAAATTATAAAGTAATTCTCATTATGGAGTAGATGGCTAGGATGTAAAAGTAGGTGGTGATTTCAGGCTTTCACTTTCGCACCTTCCTGTCTTTCCCCAAAAAGTAGGCGGCTCAAAACTCGAAGTAGCCAGTTTTTAGCCGGCTACCTACTTTTAAATCTCTAGAAATGCATTCTAAGCGGGGCTATAAAATTTGTATCTGTTCGGTCATCCTAGGGGAACCCCGGGTTATTAGGCATGCGTTGCATGTATGTAGCCAGCTTTCGTTTGGACTTCCACTAAGAATGAATGGAATGGATCACGCGCGTTTTGACCTTCAAACACTCGTAATCTAATCACGCGTGTTTTGACCATCCGTGACGTGAAACTTCCGCAAAGCACAACAAAGCACAGCGTTGGAGCAAAAGCGTTTTGACCTTCGATCGTTGTTTCTAGCATTTCGTAACCTCTGGTTATTACTAGTTCTAAAAACAGCGTGTCTTTGACGGAATTAACATCACCAACTACATGCGAACACTGTACTACACATACCTTGGCGACACTAGACTGCAAAACAGTCCGTATTTTTGCGTATTCAAGTACACGCGAGGATTCAAACAAAAGGTCTGGAACGAGCCCGTAGGGCGTGTTAGGCTCGCGCGCTTGGAGCGCGTAAGACTCTTACGCCACGCTTTACCGATTCCTTTACTAATTTTGAGAAAAAAACCGACTGTTTTGCAGTCTATGGCGACACCGCAACGTATAACATCAAACAGAGTATAGGTTTACTGTCGGCACAGAAATAAACAACATTTTTACCTCGAAACATGCTATAACCTAAGAAGATTTCGTAAATACAGTCCACCAAAGGACTAGTCTATTCTCCCCGTTATCGTAAATAGTGACACTATAAAAACAAACTCTAACATGGAAGTGTTGATGTTTTTAATTAATAAACAATAATTGTTCTTACAAGAAACATCTGCTAGGAAAAAGGCACCGAACATCTCCAATGAAAATTTGGTGTGTTGTGCAGAGGACATATTTTAACCCCTTAAACACGTCATTGCACTGTAAATCGCAACAATTTAGGTATAAAGAAGCTAACATGATCACAGTCACTGGTTCTTTGGTGATTAACCGGGCTGAGTGACCTTTCTCCTCTTCTTGTTTTCTCGTCTGATAGTTGTATCTTACAGTCATTACTGTTTGAAAACGTTGCCGAAGGGGGGAGGGGGAGGGGGGATTACTCCCATATAAAAGACACAGGGATGCTTTTTGTCTCACTTAGGGTTGTTGTTGTTGTTGGATTAATTATAATTCTCCAAATCTCTTCTCTTGAGTTATTAGGAGAAAATAAATGTTAGTCATCACACAAAGAGGTCAGACAGTGCACAGTTAAGAAAATTATTGCTACAACAAAATCAGCAAGTCAATTTTGAAGAGAATTTTGAACAACAATAGCTATTTTACCATTGTGCTGACTTAATGCCTCGTCAAGATGTAACTTATAAAACTGGTTAAGGTGGATAAGATTCATGGAAATTGAAAGAAAAAAATGCCATGAACAACAATCTCATTGGAGTTGCAAGGTGCCTCGGCAAGAACAATAACTTTTTGGCATTAATTTGTAGCTCCAGTGCAACTCTGCAGCCAGTGGTCAATAGCTTCCTTGTAAAGCAATATCAAAGCATATAATTTGAACAAATTCAGGGTCTTTGCAGTAGAACCATGTCATTGTCCAGATATAAATTCTATTTGAACCGCACTTTTGTCCCATCACTGTTTGAAATGCATTAAAACAGTCATTACATGTAGATTCTTGATCCTGCAAACATGATTTTTCCCAACACA